>VDFB02160556.1:24076-43430 GCA_007258455.2 Sequoia sempervirens | reverse complement strand
ATAATGTAGCTTTAATTTTCAATTAACAATCCAACTATCACATAGAATTTGTTGTTACACCTTCTCTAGACAGCGATAGAATTTGTGGCAAGCAGAAAATGAAAGACAAGTGGAATTGGAAAAGAACTATTAGGAAAACACTTAAGAATCAGAGGAAAATGACAAATGCTCTCAAACCCACTTTAAATAGAACTTTAAGATATGGAGAATAGAAGAGGAAAACTACGATAATTAATAGTTTGTTACAAGGAACTGAAAACAAGAATATCATGAAGAACAGTTTTTTTGTGGGGAACCTAAAACAGACAAGGGAAAAACAATATAATGAAACATATTCATATAAGACACTGCCATCCCATGTAATTAGCAAGCTCCATCGCCCACATAAACAAACTTGAGTAGTTTGTTCCAAGGAACTTCAAGCAAATCAAGGAAGAAAAAACATCATGAAACATATTCATACAAGGTGTGAGCTATGTTCCTTGTTAATAAATATTGAAGAGAAGCACAAAAAATGTATAATACATGTTAGAATAATAATTATTTGTTACAAGTCATTTTACATGCACTTTTTTCATAAATGATTTGTCTATAATATTTAATGACAAGCAATGTAGCTCAAATCTACAATTAAGCTTGTGGAATTATACATATTTTGTATAGATTATTGCATCATATAATTGCTATGATAACCTAAAGAAAAAATTACTAACCATAACCATATTTTTTTGACAAAAAAAGAAAAAGAAAATTTAACTACAATTTCTCCACCCATAAATACTGATAATATCTTTCAAGTCTCCAAAATGGGTATAATTCCAAACATACAAACATATAACAAGAAGACATTAACAATAATTTAATCATCTATGCAAAAAACCCATGTAAAATGACTTACAAATTTTGGAGAACAATATTTTTTCAATATGCTTATCACGACATAGACCTTACCTCTTGAACAAAGAACATTTCTAAGTGTCACATGAATTGGTCAATAAGGATTGGGGAAAAATTATGAATTTTCCTTCGAATAGACCAAGAAACAAAAATATCATAAATAAAATATGCAAAATCGAACAAACAAACTATGACAAACAAAAATTTGTTATGAACAACTAGAAAAAAGAATATCATGAAAAATAGTTTGTTACGGGGAGCTTCAAACAAGGAGGAAAAAATAATATCATGAAACATATTCATACAACATAGATGAATGCAAATCCACATTAAGCACAACTTCTAAACCCAATAGGTAGCAATAATCTATGCAAAATGAGTATAACCCTACACAATTTATTGAAAATTTGAGCTACATCACCTGCCACTAAATATTATAGACAAATAGAGAAATTATAAGAGTTATTAGAATAACATTGAACAACTAAAAATTACTAACCCTAACCATATTTTTTTGATGAAAGAAACAAAATTTAACTACAATTTTTTCACCTATAAAGAGCAGTAATCTCTTTCAACTCTCCAAAATGGGTATAACACCAAAGATAGAAACATATAACAAGAAGACATTTTTAATAAATTAATCATCTATACAAAACACCCATGTAAAAATGAGTATAACACCATAGACTACATTCAAAATTCTAGCTATATCAGCTCGCACTAAATATTATAGAAAAATACAAAAATTGTAAAAGAGCTATTAAAATAACACTCCATTGCCACCAAACTAATTTTATCTCCAATATGTTTATGCTTTCATACTAACTCTCTGCATATATATATATATACACAATCAATGCTATGCTAATCTACAATTCTCCTATGTTAATGGGTAAATAAACAAAGCATTGCAAAGATAACCAAAGAAACAAATGCAAGCTGATAAAATTACTAACCCTAACCATATTTTTTGGTGAAAGAAAGAAGATTTAACTACAATTGCTCCTATAGTAATGGGTGCAACACCAAAGATACACATAGATAACCACAAAAAATAAGTGAAATATTCACATAGATAACATGCAATCACTCCTATGTTAATCTATAATTGCTCGTATGTTAATGGGTGTAACGACAAAGATGCATAGAGATAACTAAAACAACAAATAGAGGCTAATAAAATTACTAACCATAACCATATTTTTTGATGAAAGAAAGAATATTTGACTACAACTGCTCCTATGGTAATGGGTGCAACACCAAAGGTACACATAGATAACCACAAACAATAAACAAAATATTCACAAAGATAACTAAAATAATAAACAAAGGGGGAAAAAAATGCTCCTATGTTAATTTGTAATTGCTCCCATGGTAATGGGTATAATGCAAAAAATGCATAGAGATAACTAAAACAATAAACCATTTCACATGCCTATAGAGAAGCCAATATGGTGGTGGATTTCTTCGCCAACGAAGGGGTTAAGAAAGGTGGGGAGAACACGTGGAGGAAGAATGACAACCTCCATAATGAAGTGAAAGCGCTAATTTATTATGATTCAGTGCATGGGAGAGAAGGCAATCTTAGTCATGATGAAATGGATAAAGATCCAGTACATCGATTTCATTAGATTTGATGGGACCGACGTCACTTTCTTTTTCAAGAAGAGTCTGCGGCACGCTTTCTGGGTGTTCGACAAAAATTGCCTAAACGGGACCCAAAGCAACCGTTCTGAATGGTATTACAGTGGGTTGACTATGGGTGGAGAAAGGAAACGCGTGGAGCCGAGAAATTTCCAAGAGCATAGAAAGAATACTAAAGCATGGGAAAGAATTGAAAAGGGAGGTTTAGTCCCTTATATGGAAAAGCTCCATGGTACGGATGAAGAGATGCTGGACTATTTTGTCAAAAATTGGAAAAATGGAGAGATCATGTTGTTTGGAAGGAATGTTAAGCTGAGTGAGGACTTAATTGGTGAAATAACAGGTCTCTCGACTGAGGGTGTTAAATTCTACCGTGATCGACGTTTCTCTGATGAAGCAGTTATCAAGTTTCCCAAAAAAGATAAGGAGAAAGTGAAGATGGTCAAGGTTGCTAACAGTTACTTTGATGTGGAGTCCATAAAATCTATTTGGAGGAAAGTTTTAAGAGTCATCATGGAATATATTACGGTTGATGGACGCTTTACCAGAGCCTATGGTTACCACTTTTCCATTTTGAATCATTTCCGTCATAAGGTTCGTATATCTCTGCCTTTCTACTTATTTTCCTCTTTGAAGAATTGTCTCAATGATGTGGAAAGAAACCCTAGGAGGAATGCTATTATCCACCCTGGTCTTGTTAGGCTCATTTTTGAGCATTTTCAAAATCTTCCTGCACTGCCTAAAACTATAGATATTGAAGAGTTGGATGATGAGGAAACTGAAAGTAGTAAGGAAATTGAGCCCCGGGCCCCCCTGCTTGTGCTCTTGTTGGCCTTGATACCTTTGCTCCCCTGTCTTTGTTCGGTCAGAAAAATCTAAAAGTTCCTGCCCCGTTGTCTTATCCTAAACGACATCCGCTGCCTGAGGACCCTAGTCTAGATCTGGCTCCTCTGCATTGTCTTAACCCCCAGCCGTCTCCTGGGTGCCCCACTCCAGGTTTGTCCCCTGGTTTTAAAGGTAACCCTGTTATGAAACTTGTTTCGTACTCTGGAAATTCTATGGAGATCATCTCTGAGAAGCCCTTGGTTAGTAAGGATTCGGCCCCTAGTGCCCCTACTTCTGGACAAGTTGGGAATGACCATTTTGAACCCCCTATTCAGGATGAAATTAATTCTGCCCTGAAAATGCTCAAGCCTGAGGAAATGGTTAGTGTTGCGGAAAAAAGCACAGAGGGTCTTTTTACCGTTCTCAAATGGACCCAGAAAGAAGTTTGTGATTTGAAAGGCCGTGTTACTATTCTCAACAATAAGGTTATGGAACTGGAGCAGAAGATCAGTTGGGATAGAAGAGATAATGATGAACAGGAAATTCCTTTACCGAGGAAAAGACAGCAACTACAGGAGGATAGATTGACAAGTATTGAATGTAATATGTCCAAGATTGGACAAAACATAAGGGCCACTGTTGCAAACAACCACAAAATTGCTAGGCATAATACTATCATCATAAATACGATGGTGGAAAAGCTTGAAAAAAGTCAAAAGGGTTCGTTGGTGGTGGATCTGGATGCGAACAAAGGTGGTAGAAAATCGGCCGGCGAAGGTACTTCGACTCGTACCAGAGCAAACATAAAGAGGAAAACCCCGACTTCTTCACACACGGTTCAAATCCTTAAGCAGGGGTTACAGGATATGCAGAATGTTGAAAAAGAAGCTGAGGAATTACTAAATAATCTGGAGTAACGTGGTGTTTGGTTTTCTGGTTTTTTTGGGTGGTCCTTTTTTGGACCCTGCTGTCTTTTGTTGCCGTTTCTTTTTTGGGACAGCTGTTCGGTTGTTGGTACTTTTATATGCTTATTTTTTGTTTGAACTTCGGTTTCGTGTCCTTGTAAAACGCTTTTTCCTTTTTCAAAACTAAAACAATAAACCAATGGCAAAAAAATTACTAAACCTAACCATATTTTTTGAAGAAAGAAATAAAATTTAACTACAATTTCTCCATCCATACAGAGTGATAATCTCTTTCAAATATCTAAAATGGGTATAACGCCAAAGATAGAAACACATAACAAGAAGACATGAACAATAAATTAATAATCTATGCAAAATACCCATGCAAAATGACTCACCATATAGATACATAGAGATAACTAAAACAATAAACCAACGGTGAAAAAATTAATAGACCTAATATTTTTTTTTGATGAAAGAAAGAAGATTTAACTGTAATTTCTCCATACATATAGAGTGATAATCTCTTTCAAATCTCCAAAATGGGTATAATGCCAAAGATAGAAACATATAACAAGAAGAAATCAACAATAAATTAATCATTTATGCAAAATACCCATGTAAAATGACTTGTAGATTTTGGAGATCAATAGTTTGTCAATTTTTGGAATAGTTTGCTATCAAACTAGCCACAAAGTTGAAGGCGGCGATTTTTACAATAGTCTGCTATGAAACCAACACCACAATGGCTATTTCAACAATACAACTTAATCAAAGTATACTTTCCCACAATGCAACACTCAATATTGCATTTACTTCCCCTATCTCCATCATACAACAATGACAAAATTCATTAACACTCTCACAAGAAAATACTTACATTTCAACTTCCACATATCGAGGACACCAACTCCACCACTGGCAACCCACGTAATTTCCAAGCTCCACTTCACCACAAAAAACCTGGTCAAGTCACCATCGACCGGGATATTTGCAATGCCAACAAATCCAATTCATGACTAGGCTGATAGAAATCTCGGTGGAAACTTCAAACAAAATAGCCTATCAGCTAATTATATAAGAAAGTAACTAAGACAGGTGGAACACCTTGAGGGAGTCCACTTTGAGAGCATTCACGCACCCTTTGCATAGTAATTCTACCATCCAATGAGGTTAGGAAAGAGGAGCCAAGGCGAAAATCTATTCCAATGAAGAGTAAGAAGTCACATTTGATCATGTTAGTTTATGGCCTTAGAGGATAATGCATTTTATTATCTTATTATAAAAATGTGCAATCTGAAATGATCTAATCACGAACAAGGAATTATGTGCTTAATTGATAATACATGTTGTAAGTAGGTTTTCAAAGTAATTTGCATTAATAAAATGATGTGTTGGTAAAATAAATTATATGTCCTAACTTGTACTGTTATATTTTTGGATTATAATAACAAGGGGACATTACACTAGCGAAGTATTTAAGTTATCTTCTTCAAAATTGTCGAAGTTATAGTTGTGGTCTAATAGTCAAGCCACAAGGTTCCACGGTGAATTGTTGGTGGTGAATTTTTACGACAAAGATGCCACCTTACACGTCATTCAAGTAAATTAAAATATTTTATTTTGCAATGCTAGATAACTCAATCCTCTTTCATGAATACCTATTACACATTGTGCAATTATAATACACTACAAATACAATCAATAAGAAAAAATGAAATATGGTTGTGATAGCATCTATCAAATTTGATACTTTAAATAAATTACAATTTTGTAGTTGAAATAGCTAAAACAATGTGATGAGTGACAAGATAATTTCCCATAGATGGGATCGTGGGTTTTAGAATTATTTTTTGTAATGCATCCAAGCACTAAAAATTCCATATGGGAGTTTAGCATTCCCTCTTAAACTATATTAAACTTGGTTCTAAATAGCATTAAAGTCTCTCCAAAAATATAATAAGTCAAGTAAGACGGCTATCACTCTTCTGGCATGGAAGAGGTGTTTCATTTGTTGCCATCGAGAATGCATTGTTGCCAGGTATTAACATATAATTGATGTCTTTGTTACCTCATCCCGGTCAACAAGGTATCTAGATAATTGTCGAAACTCTGCCAAACAATTTCAGATCTATTGTCAGGACCGTGAAGGTCTGGTTCATTGTGTTGACTGACCAAATAGACACACCCTCCGCAGTGAATAGTCCTGAATTACTTTCTCTTGACAACGTCAAAATGTCAAATCTGATTCTCATAGGAGACGGCCTGTTAGCCACCCAATCAATCATCTTCTATTGTATTATGGCATGCCAATATACCAGTTGCTTCCATTTGGGCTGAAGAATCCAGTTCAAATTTGTCATTCTTTGAAATTATTGTTTGATTTCCAGTAAACGACGCGCCCAACGGAAGAGTACCTAGAACCTCAACCGCTTCACCGTAGCTCATCAATTGAATAAGCACACTAACTACAAAAAAAAAATAGCATAAAGCATAATTTTTCCCAGTTTTTTTCCATCGCCAAGCTCTCTCTATCGTTAATTAGCCGATAGGCTATTCTACGTGGGGGAACCCCACCGGCATTTCCCCCAGTCTGACGCTGGCAGGAACCCCACGAATTGCGGTTTTCTTTTATTCTTTCTACATTAACGGAGGCAGCAAGGGCAATGATGCTTCCAAGTGATCTTTACGACAAGCTTTTGTCAGTTGTTAACGCATTTTCATGATTGACTTCATTTATTATAGAGATGGCTTTCATCATTTGTACCATCAATTGTGACAGACTATAGAGATTAAAGTGGTTACTGATGCGGCACGATGGTTTTTGCTTTACCTTTTAACAAACTTTTCTCAAAGCTGCGTCGACTGTACCACTTTTGACTGGTAACACATTTTAAGGAGTCATCTCTGCATTCCTTGCCCTCTTGTGTGTTTTCAAGCTCTGTCTCAAAATCAGACGATAGTTTCATCTCTGATATTTTCTTTGGTTACGTCTTCCACAACATCCTCATCTTCGTCCTCTATTGCGCATTGATGAAATTCTGATGACAAAGGTAGATAAGCCAGACTTTGATCTCAGCCAATTAGTCGCGCATATTGATGCTCTTCTCGCTCATTACGGCCCTCAGCTGGTACAAAACATGCCCTTTGTTGATTTCATCTGAGTTTTCCACATTGTATTACTGAACAACACCATTCACGTATTTATTTGCAGCGAAAAAAGAATCCCATCCGAGAGAAGTTGTCGTCTACATCAGAGTCTTCCAATTTAGCAAAGCAAGTGTCAACAAATGTGAAACTGATTGCCAATCAAGTACGTATACCGTCTTGTAAAATATTTCCTTTTTGTTTTTCAACAATTTTCGTTTGGTTGTTATTGTCAATAGGCCAGACTGATATTTGTAGATGGAAATTTTTATGCACGGTTAGTATAGGGGTTTCTATAATAATCAAGCGAATGTTCCCTTTAAAATGACCCTATTCTTTGTAACATCTGTAGAGGGCTTAACTTTGATGGTCGTATGGCCATATTTAGTCATTTTAGTTGTAAAATACAATTACAATTTTAGGAAGACTGTATCACTTGAAAGGAAAAGTTTTAGTTAAAATGTCAAAATTTCTATGTAATTATTCCTATATATGTTTTTTCAATCTACATATATTTTTCTTAAAATAGATAACCTTTAATATTTGAAAGGAAACTTCAAATAAATGACCATCACAAAAAAATTGCTTGACAGGCAGAGTCGACTGTCAAATTTAAGCCTTGCAGTTATCTTCCCTTAGCTGCCGACAGCCTTAACAAAGTATTGATAGGAACATACAGGCTTAGTATAGTGATAATATGTAACATTATTTTTTTAATTAGATGAGCTAAAGGGGTTCTATAATGAATGGTGTACATGGCACAATATTCATTGTAGGATTTTGCAAATAGACTAGCAAGTTAAGTGGGTTTAATTTAGAAGAAAACTCTATAATTAAGTATGGTTGAGTTGGACTAGTACTAGGATGGGTGACCTTCTAAAGAGTCTCAATGCTTCATCTCTATGAATATCATTTAAATATAATGAATGTTAAGAAGACCATTTACGCTCATAAAATTTGGGTTCATGCGATAAATTAAATATAGGTTAATAAATTTGATAAAAAAAAACACAATTAAAAATATTTCAATATGGGTCAACAAAGGTACAAAGATACATCAACCAACTTAGAATGCACCAATAGTAACAAGGAATTTGTCTCATGAATAATTATACATATAGATGAATTTTTATCTATTTATTTGCCTTTTACATTCTTATCCATATTATGAGTATAACTCATGTCTTTTGTGATGTGTTTTTTTTATATGATTCAATAGATTTGGAAACACCATGTTCTTGTAAGCCCAAACCTTTTCTTTATAACCTAACATAAAAAAATTAACCCTTTAACATGTGTTCACTATTTATGCAAAACAAAAAATGATTACATAGAATCATAATTAGAACTAGACTTAGATTTAGTATTACAAGCATTAGCATCTTTAGGAATTTATCTTCTCTAGAATGATCATATAATGATGAAGATGGCCATCCATATATTTTAGGCTACAGGTACAAATGAAGAATTTTAAAATAATTACCATTCATTTTATATTTCTTAACATAGGGTGATGTAAAATCAAGTGGCTCCCAATGATCCTTAAGATTAGCATTAGGTGTAGATGAAGAAGGGCACTCTTATAGTGGTGATTGTTGTGTGATCAATCTATATGGATGAACTAATGCACTTCATATCTTGACCAATTAAAGCAAAATATAAGGGTTTTCGTCTATGTAACACATACCTTCAATTTGTATGGATAAACTTGAAAGATTGACTAAGTATAAAAGTTACTACAAACATTGCATGCATCGAAGGATGCCCCAAAATACACTAAAGTATTACATCAAAATTTAATATATTGATTGTCAGTGTCCCACATGAATCAAATAATCTAACAATGATAAGTAAACTTTTCCTCACATTATCAAATCTTTCAATATTGACATTTGATTTCTATAATTTTATTGAACTTTTTGGATATACTCCCACCAGGATCTCCTCTAGTTTGATGTTGACGCCGACGGGGAGAACTTAACAGAAAAAAAAAACCAGTATGTGCCTATCAGCTATTCCATTGCCCATTGAATATTGTGCAACTGCTATTATATTTCCAAGAGAACTTCTAAGGTGGAAAGTCCCCCGAAATAGAAACGCCACTTCCAAGAAGGCACTAAATTCCAAAAGAAAAATCAAGCGTAGGGCCAAAATTTCCATCTTTTTTGTTGCATGCCAAAGGGCTCACAAAAAGTCCATGGCAAACAAGTACCACAAATTTTAGCGTATTTTCTAAGTTAGTGGTTGTGGAAAATAATATCGGAGGTGTGGAATTTGATGGCAAGTTGAATAATATGAGAGGCATGGAATTTAATCACATCTTGATTGTTTTTTTAATTTTAAGTAGTAGTTTATAATATAACTATTTTAGGTTACTTGCATTTAATGAATAAGTGTTTGTATTATTATTTATAAAATTATTTTACATGTATTTATAAAACTAATGAGTGGAACAAGATGCATCTCAAAGTTCAAATATGACTAAATTTGGAACATAAATAATAAGAGGTTCCTACATGGTAAAGACTAACTCACTAGTAGGAGGAATCGACACGGGTCTAAATCATCTAGTTTATCCCACACATGTATGTGGTCTAGAGTATTTATTGGAGACTCCCAACCATCATTTCCATCATAATATTTTTTATCCTCATTAGGAGGCTAAGTGTCACAAACATACAATATAGCAAGAGTAAGGCGCAATAATTTCTTAGAGTGTAGCCTACCACCAAACACATGTCAAGAGCCTAGGGAGAAGCAAAGTTGTGGCAAGTAAGCTAAGACCATCCTCTCTATGATTGGTCCTTGGATCTTCTTGCACAAGGTAGAGAAGAATTAGAATACGCATCCTATTCATAATGAGCAAGTTGGTTGTCTCTCCAACCCCACCCATGAGGTGAGTAATGGCCTCAACTATAGATCGGAGGGAGAGGAAATTTAGCATAATACATGGGTTATTTCCCTAATGATTCAAGAAGAAACTAAAGATATATGTCACCTCAAGTGCAACATTATTGGTTTTCACCTAGATTTGCATAAGAATATTATAACAAATCATTTTCTTAGTTTAAAGTGAGAAATAAGTACCAACTAAATATCCAAAAATAAAAGTAGAATTCTTCTCCTTCCATATGCCAAAAAGAATTTTCACCATGAAAGCATGTCAAATCTAAGTATATCTAGAGAACAAGCTTCTTAAGTATGTTAATACTAGGTGGATGTCCTTGCATGAGATAGTGCAAAGAGTTTTTGTAGAATATAATTTAAAGAGTAGAGTATGGTATGAACATCACCTAATAGTAGATAAAATTCTTGACATCTTATTAAGGCTAAGTGATGTAGACACACTTCTATCTTTATCTAGTATTCTACCCATGTTGAAAGAATTGAGCATTCCTATGAAAACTTTAAAGAAATCGCTATGTATTATTTTAAATATACAATGATATATAAAATATTACGTGTGACCCTTGATAATCTATTTGTATTAGATAAATCATCTGTAATTTCAAATGTTAATAGTTGATACTTAGGGACATATATGGAAAGTAATACTAAATTTTTATAGTAAAGTTCATGTAAGGCCAACCTAACTTGCTACTTAAATTGTGTTATATGTAAGCAATCCATTCATTGTTTTTTTTTATATTTTGTAGGCACTTGCTAACTGAAATTACTCATGTTAGTTATATGGTATCTAATTGGCCATAAATCCTTTTGGTGAATTAAATATCAAATTATGTTCTTATCAAACTTAATTAATAAATGATTATCTTAGTGGAAGAATGAGTTGAGATTAAAATTCCTTACATGAACATTAAGTTATGAGGAGTTGATATAGCTCACCATTTTTATTAGTTTTAGTGGAAAGTCATACTTGATATAACCATGTTTTTAATGTCAATGGATGTTTTGATTATAGTATTGAGATAATAATTTTGGCTCATAACCCTTTTAATTGGTACTCAATTTCCTTTTATTGTCGCTTCAACTATTTATTTTCAATGTATTTGACGTTTGCATTGAGTGTGAGTGAATATTCATAATTTCACTAATGGGAGAACAAGAGATCAACCAAGAACCTATCTACCCATTCCTCTTCACTTAGTAGAGAAATAAAAATTTGACATTTCCCAAGGCTATTACACCTCCATCTCATGTGTAGGAGAGGAAAATGTCTAGCTTGATATGTGTCTACCTAATTACACCTATTTCCTTATGTGTTTTAAAATAAAATTTAGTTCAATATATTAAGGGGTTGGGCGCAACTTTTAATGAGAGCCCATATTTTCCCTTGTGAGGGATTTTAAAGGGTAATAAAAATAACAATTTTGTGATATTTTATGTGTCAAAGGCCCCAATCAACCAAGTTCCCAAGGTTAAGTTTCCTTTTGGGGTATGGGATGGGTTAAATCCTCACAAATTTACCTAGAATTGAGGGTTGGTTAGAAGGGTGATATTTAGGGAGAGATATTTCTCTTTGAGTGGGGAAAGGGTGATGAGTTAGGGGATTCTTTTCCTTGAGGATGAGGGTTTGAAAAGATGAGAGATGGAGAGATGGAAGAAGGCCTCCTCATAGATATGGGAGTTGGCTATAAGTTAGGCCTTCTTCTCATTGTGGTAGAAAAAAAATTAGTTAAAGGAAATAATCATGATAATGAAAATATTTTGAAATATATGTGGGTATTTAGGTTTACATAGATATTTTCTTCTTTTATTGTCTTAGACTATTTGTTTTGGCTTGAAATTTTGTTGGTTGTGGTTTTGCAGTCTATTATCCTTGAAATCTTGTAAATATGTGTATCGGTTTCCTGGTTGATCTCTTCACTTGAGGGAATGGTAAGATCCTTCACAACTCTATGATCTATTTAAGGTTGGGAGGAGAGCACTCTCCCCCTAGCTGGCTAGTTGGTTGGAAGGAGATTTAAAGGTTCATATTGGGAGATCTCCTCTATGTTTGTTGCTTCAGTTTTAAGTAATTGTAGTTGTTATCACTATGATTTTGCACCCTGATGAATATGAAATTCAACAATTCAGTGTAACATGGGAAGACCTCTAAAAGTGTGGAATTTGGTAAATAGAGGCCAACCTCCAGAGAAGGTCGGCTTCCTCTTGGTTCTCACCTAAATCCTACAAGAATTTTGTTGAGGAAAAGGGCAAAGAGATAACATAAAATGAAAACTACCTCCTAAGGTGATGCACCAAAATATTACTTAGACTTGAAACTCATATTTCACACACTTAGATACAATGACTAGAAAAAAAACTTGCACAAATTATTTCTATGTGTTTTGCATAAGTATTTTATAAAGAGGCTTTAATGCTTAAGCTCTTAGGAGGAAAAAGATTTCACATCTTAAAGCAACCTGCATTCTCGACACAGATTATAAAAGGCAACATCACACTTTTCTGCAAAAAAGGTATTAAATCCATGAGACAGAGTTAAAGGAAATGAATACAATCTCACAATAACTCAATCAATCAAGTGGAAATACACAAAAATGCAGTAACCAAAAGGAAAAAGTAAACCATTCAAGGATACCGAAGGTCTGCACTGTATTTCATGTCCAAATGAGTTACAAAAGCTTAGGAGAAATTTGACAAAGGACTCAAAAAATCTTTAAGTCTCAATCTACATCAAAAGAACTCCCTGTAAAATGAGTAACAAAAATTAATATAATACTCAACTCCAAGTACTTGCACCAAAATAGGGGCTAGCAACTAACTTGGGTCGGATCCACCAAAAGAGCCTAAAATTCAGGTACTAGATTCCCCTCAAAATTGTCTCCAACATGTGGGGAAAGTGGTTTTGACCATGCCAAGCATCTAAGCATGAAAAACCACCCATAGATTCTTTCAATTTCTCAATTAAGAAGCATAAATTCTTCTAAATGCATGGCATATGTTGGAAAACTGAAAATAACCCCCCTTTATTTCCTCCATCTCACAAATCAAAACATTTCTCTCCTAAACTGAAATTAAAAGTCTTCATCATTTTGCATTTAAGAATAACAAAATGACTTAAGGATTATAATTGCACCTTAAAGTCATTTGTTATACAATAATATTTATGCAAATTCTCTATACTTCGACCATTATGGTGATCAACACATTAAAATGATGTCAAAGCTTTCAAAGGTAAAAACTCCAAAGGCATAGGTGGCATCTACAAGTTGAAGTGGCATCCAAGTGTTAAAGTGATATTGACTCCTCCATGTGTTCATGTGTGGCACTTACATAAAGTTGCAAAAGACATCATAAGACACAAAATTTTTCCTAAGGCATATATATCTCCAAAGGGAGGACCCGTGACATATTAGTTTGCATTTATTTTTGCTAAATCAAAGGTGAAAATACACCTTCTATCGACATCTTTAGGGTTGATAACCCTAGAAGAAAACAAAAACCAAAAGTAAAAATATCATTTCATTTTTACACTAAGCTTCTTAAAGAAGCTTGGCCGCCGACAATCTAGGGTTTCGGGAGCTTTGAGGAAGATGAAATTTTGTGATCTCAATGGAGTCTAGACAAAATATGATGAATTTCTTCATTGTGATATTGGTAAGTCATATTCTGGAAATAATACTGAGAAAAACGTCAATTTTTTGCAATTTGGGCCCTTTAGGGCCATAGCTCTTGTAGCTTTTCCACTCATTTTACTTGTTTCATTTTTGTTTTTTGCTCACTCTTCTTGGCCACCATGGAAAAACTATGGAAAGCTTAAATGCAACATAGTGAGTAATTCCATTCAAAACAGAAAAAAGGTAAGCCTTCACCAATCGGGCTCTTCGCCCCTTTTAATTCTTTTGTTAATAAAAACTTGAAATGAGCTCAATAGAAGGCACTGAAGTAAATGCATATTTTCAGTTTCTCCATGCACCAATTTTGAAGAAAACATGCTATCTTCCTCTGCATTTGATGTTTTACTTTCCTCTAATAGCCACGACCATTAGGTTATAGGAAACAACTTTTCTTTCTTCAAAACCTTAAAAATATTTACTTTGTGTGTGCTCTTTCTCCTTCTGTAGATGATAGTCTTTTGGCTTCCTTCCATATGTGCTCAATTATTTCACCATGCTTTGCTATAGGAGGCCATAGCTTGATATTTTCACTATAGTTGATTGGTTTCTTACTATTCTCCTAATAAAACCCCAAGTGGGTCTCTGTAAAAAAGTGAAATATAGATTTCCAAGGAAACTATTTACTAGTACTGCTACAGATTAATCCCATGATGTTCAGGGCTTGCTTTCCCTCATCATTGATTGTGATAATAGTCTTTAAATGAGGCTTCTCTTGTTTCCATGAAGTTGATGCCATTTGTTTCTTTCATATTCCATAAAAAGCCTCATATTGAAGCGATTGTTCACTCATGATTGTACTCGTGCCTCTGCAACTACTCACTCAACATGTATTAGCATTGCTTGATTGTCATACACCTTAATGAAAAGCATTATTAACCATGATCATAAATTTCTTTGACTATCCTCAACATTGATGAAAAATGCTCATACATTTAGTGATGACTGTCATATTAATGTGACTATAAGATTTATGAAATATCTCTACTTAACATTTTGGTGGAGACTTCAATTCATTTTCTAGAGAAGCTTAAGGATAGCTCTGACTCTATCTTTGAATTAGTTTTACTTATCACTACTCCTTAACAATTATAAAGAATAGTATGCCTTAAATCTTCCATAATATCAAATATACTCAATGAAGATTGTTTTCTTTGTAAGCTTTTATGACTGCTATGGGATAGTTTACTGGATGATTGAAATTTCTCATTTTAGAACTATCACAATGTATCACTCTATGAACATGTATATGATACTCCCATCCCTCATTCACCTATAAAAAAATTATCTTTAAGATAGCCCTTTCTAGATTGTGCTTCCTCTGGCTTTAAAGGTCACTATCACACATTGGGCATCATGGCTTTGATTCAAAATGGCTTTCATTTTCTTGAATATGCCAACAGTCTATGCACTTGATACACCTTTCTGGATTGTCCTTGATTGTATATGGTGCAAATGTAAATATTTTTTTACTCTAAAATTACATTTACTCCACTATAGGTGACAAACATCATGAAATTGCTCACTATTTTCGTTAGTTTGATTGTTACCATGGTTTGAGTGCAAAAACTGGGCACTCACACTCCTCTTACTTTCATTGCATTTCCTTTTAGGCAACACTGTGTCATGAATGCCTTTAGTTGCATTATTTGATCTAGTTGCTCTTGTACAGGGACCAACTACGTGTATTCATGTTATTGCATTTATATTTTACTGCTCTTGATTTCTTTAGATTGTGATTGGACTGGGAGTAATCTTTCATGATTTACATGTTTGATGATGTGTCCTCTATGACAGTGACCAAAACTCTCACTATCATAGATGATATATGGTTAAACAAATAAACCATGGGGAGTTTAATTTTGTTCAATGCCATGCCAAAACAAAATTGATAGCATGCTACCCCAAGAAGGCTATAAACTTGACTTGTACACTGTCAACCTGCAAGTCACAATCATTTTAACTATTTTCCTTCATATGCACACTGAGCTCAACCCTTGTGAGATCCACATTTACCCCACGTGCTAAAATTGGATGCAACAGTAACATTGCTTTTCCTATATCTACACATGAAACAAACAGTTAGAAAAATATATGCATATATCTGATGTGCTTGATCGTCCTATTGCTTTCTTAGACGTTTACAATTTACATGTTTGTTTAATGCACTTGAGGGTTAGTTTATACATTCATGGGTGCATGTACATGTAGTGTGAGAGACCTTCATTGCATAGATCACTTCTCTAACATCATTGTAATTGTCAAATGCAGGGACTAGGAGTAGGGAGCTATGGAGAACACAAGACAGCTCAAGGCAGGAGACAAAGTAGGACAACATACACTAAACTAGTCATCAGGAAATGACTGGCCTCTTCCCCTATATGTTCATTCTAGTTTCTTTATCCATAAATGTATAAATTATTCTTCATTTTCATTGAACAAGTTAAGTCTCACGGCTTGTGTGAGAGAAATATGTACTTTTGTATCAATAAAGATTACTTTTCAAAAAGATTTGTGCAAATATTTTCTAATTTGCATGCACTTAAATAAATGCAACAATCTATTACTATAATCTTGTAATCTTTCTAATTTTTCTGATTATATAATTGAATGCAATATAAGGAAGATAAATAGGAAATGTACTTCACTTTTAGTTTTCTAACTCTTTAAACTCAATCAACTTGAGGAAGTAACATAAACGAGTAACATTCTTGGTGACATCTATTATATGTTTATCTACTAAACATTAAGACCAGTTTCCTAGACTATTCATTGGGCACGGGGTCACTCAGAAACACAAAATAGGTTTGAAAGAAACTTTATTCAATGTTGTAACTCAACAAAAAGTGACTCAGAACACCTTGGAAACTTATTGAAAACTAAAACTACAGAATAAAAACTATCTAAGTGTGTTGAAATCACTTAGGGAATTTGAAAACAAAAACTAAACTAAGGTGCAATAGCACTTATTGAAAGCAAAACTTCTAAACTGGAAAATGTGATATAAATCAAACCTCAAAGCAATGCTTGAGGTGTATCCCATTGACTGGGATAGGAAGAATCTCTCCATCCATCTTAGACAACTAGAATGCATTATGCTTCTTGAACTCTATGATAACAAATGGGACACTCTAGAAGTTATCAAACTTTGTGTTCTTTCCTAGCCTGCTTTTCAACTCATCCCACTTGAGTATAACATCACCCTCTCTGGAAACTCTAGAAGTTTCCCTCTTATAAAAAACTCTTTTAGTTTAGAGTTGAAGATACTTTAAAGACTTCATAGCTTTGTTTCTTGTCTCTTCCATTGGATCTTTCTCTTCAAACATTTCCAACAGATGCATGATATCAAGAGTTGGCAGCTCTATAGACAAAGGAAATTTGGCTTCCTTTCCATAAACCAGTACATATGGATAATTTCCAATAGACCACTTGGGATTTATTCTATCTTCCCATAAGGAATATTTTAGCTTGGTGTTCCAAGCTCTCTAATTATCCTCCATTATTCGTTTAATGATTTTGATCAGGTTGTTGTTTGTGCTTTTCGCCAAACCCTTACCTTGAGGGTAATAGTTAGAGGAGGTGTTCAAATATATGCCATTCTTAACTGCCCAATCACTCACTATGAGTCCCACAAATGCTAAGGAATTATCTAAAATGATTGATTCTGGAACACAAAACCTAGTTATTATATCATCATAAAAGTTCAAAAGAACACTCTCATTAGATTCTTTCAGAGCCACTACCTCAGTCTGCCTTGTGAAATAATTGATAGCAGTAAGTACCCACTTATGACCTGCAGTGGAAGGTGGGTTTATGGATCCAATAAAGTCAATGCCCCATCTCATGAAGGGCCATTCCACTTGAATTGGCTACAAAGGTAATGCTGGCAGCTTTTCTTTTCCTACAAAAATTGCACACTTTACACATTTTTTGGCCCATGCATGGGCATCTCTAAACATTCCTTGCCAATAATAGCCATCTCTCATAATTTTCCATGCAGATGTTCTTGGGGAAAAATATCCTCCTGCAATTCCATCATGGAACTCATGAAGCACTTTATTGAATTGATCCTGATCAATGCTTCTCAATAGAACACCATTTAGATCTTTTCTGAAAAGAACATTATCAATCAACACATATGGTATAGATTGCAATCTGAAGTATCTTTTTTTTTCTTTGTCTAACCCTGGTGGACACTCACCAGTCTACAAAAAGTGAGTCATGTCATGAACCCAACTTGTACCTAATGCAGGTGTAACATTCTGATCTTGATCGTCATTGACTAGAACAACCTATGTTTCTATTGTCTCTTCACTTTCTGGTGTTGAAGCAAGCTGCTCACAGAGTCCTTTACCTCTTACAAGATTTTTGATCTTGATATCAACATCAAATTCCATGACTTTAGTGATCCATCCAACTCTCTTTTCATTGAGATCTTTACTCAATAGGAACTCTTTAACACTTAGACATGCCATTAAATGAATCTTATTATTGGAAATTAAGGGCTTAAACTTTTTTAGACTTCATATGACAGCAAGAACATGCATTTCCACAAATGAATACCTTTGTCCATATTCTACCAAACCTTGGATGAAAAAGGAAATGGGCTACTCTAAGCCTTCATTATTTTGCTATACTAGCATTGCAAAAATAGAATCTATATTGCCAAAAGCATAAAAATTAAATTCCTTCAAAAAATTTGGGTTTACCAGTGTGGGAGTTGATTCTAAATCTTCCTTAATGGCTTCAAAACTGTGTTTAGCTTCTCTAGTCTAGCTGAAAGTTGCATTATTTCTTAACATAGTAGTCAATGGTCTCAAAAGGTTTGCAACATCTAGGATAAATTTTCTCAGAAAGTTAATTCTTCCAAGGAAGCTTTGCAGCCCTTTTTTGTGAGTGGGCAATGGAAGCTCTAAAATGGTTTTGACTCTCTTAGGATCAATAGTAATTCCCTATTTTGACACTATATGTCCTAACATTTTACCCTCATGGACCACAAACATACTTTTCTTTGGATTAAGGGATATTCCATATTTTGTACATCTTTCAAACACTTGTTTTAAATGCAACAGATGCTCATCATCATCTTTTTAGAATACTGTTACATCATCTAAATAAATGAGCACAATCTTGTTAATTAAACCTTGAAAAGCCATGTCCATAGCCCTTTGAAATGTGGCTCCAGCACTGGATAGGCCAAAAGGAATTCTCTTGTAGGCAATAGTGCCCCATTTTGTTGTAAAGGAAGTCTTGTATTCATCCTCTTCTTTGACCAATACTTGGTTATGACTAGAATATCCATCAAGCAAGGAAAATCTCTCTGAACTAGCAAAAACTTTAAGGATCTGCTCCATG
>VDFB02160556.1:0-21180 GCA_007258455.2 Sequoia sempervirens | reverse complement strand
ATCAGCCAAGACTCCTTCAATATATCCTAGATGCTTGGAGATGCTTAAGACTAGGTCAAAATATCCTATATTCTCTTCATTTGTTGCATAGCTCATCAAGTTTCTCTATATGTTCTCTAACTAATCATGATTGCATGGAAAGAAGTTATAAGTACTCATTAAACTCTAACTATTGGAGCCTCCTCAAACTTTCCCATAGGATGTGGAAAATGCTTAGAAATGATTAAATTCCCTAATAGGGTGTGGGAGATCTTTTAGGAAAACATTTGACACTAATTTAATCCATTGAATTCTTCTTCATTCTTATATATTCCTCAAATATACCTTTGCAATACCCTATCATACCTAAATCTACTACATTCATGTCCTTGTTAGCTAGTATATGTAGGTGATATAGTATGGTCCATGAATTTTTATGTCTTCTTTTTCATTTTTCTATACACCCTTCTTTTATCTCACTACTAGTCCCATAAAAGAAAAACATTACTTTTTCTCATCTAAGGCCCCTAAGGGTTTAAAACCCCTTAGATGCAAGGATTCAAAGCACATCAACCATGTGGTACAAATGACTAAATCCTAAAGACGATTTGTAGCAATGAAAGAGTTTGGAAAGGTAGAGAGAGCTACACTGGTGACTCAAGAGAAACTTCAGCTTTCAAAAACAAAGCCAATTAGGCTAGTAGACATGTGGATCAAGACAACATTTGGTGGAAGAGGAAGAAAGATGACTAGAACTCTGGAGGCCCACCATACTGGATTTTGATATTCAACCATGAGAGCAAAAGAGAGAGTTGATATCATGTATCAAAACATTAAGCATGCATTCTTCTAGCCAATGGATATGAGATGATTACTTTTCTTCATTTTCATTTGCATAACCATATGACGGCGTGGGAACCATGAAGACCAATGATGTCTAGTTTTATGTGGAGGTAATGGATGTGGTCCAAACTTTAGGAGGGGTAAGAAGGTCAATGTATGATCTTGATGAATGATAGAAGAGGGGTTGGTCAGACAAACCAGGGGCACCTAGTCATGAGTAGGGACCTATAGGTTAGATTGGTTAAGCAAAGCACCAAGGAGGTCTTACAAGGAAAGGCTATTGTCTGCTTGCTCCTCTTCCTCTGTTTGAACCTCCTTGAGGTCCTTTACCCCGGTTATATCCACCTCTTGTAGATGTTTCACCTCCATGCTCTATGAGTTTTGACTCTCCTTGGTTTCTTTGGTCATTGCCTCTAACTTGGTAGCAACCATGTTTTCCTCTTTGATCTCTTTGATCTTTTCCTTTGCCTCTTCCCTTAGAAGTCTGATCTTGCTTCCTCTTACTCCTTTCTTCAATATTTAATGCCAATTGATAACATTGGTGCACTATTTTGGGGCTTAAGAGAACCATCTCCTCTTGAATGTTCCACTTCAAACCGTTGAGATACCTTTCCACCTTGATACTTTCATCCTCTATGACATTAGACCTCATGCAAAGTCTTTGAAACTCCTCAGTATAAGAACTCATCTCCTGATCTCTTTGCCTCAAACTCTGTCTCCTCTTATGCAATTGAATTTCATAGTCTTTAGGTAGGTATGCTTCTTTCACCTTGGCAACCATTCCCTTCCAAGTAGAGATAGGTTGCTTTCCTTCCTTCTCCCTCTCTATCTAAATGAATTTCCACCAAGTTAAGGCAGAACCTCTTAGTCTTGATTTAGCCACCTTTACCTTTTGTGCTTCAGTGACTCCATCACACTCAAAATGGTTTTCCATTCCCTCTATCCAATCCATAACTAAATCAGCCTCCATCTTTCCACTAAAAAATGGTACTCCTTCAAGTGCTTTTCCACTCAATGCCTTCAATTCTTTCAAGAAGGGATCCTCCTTCAATATAGGGTCAGGTTCAGGGATTCTATCCTCCTCTGCAACCTCTTCTTCTTTTGCTATTCTTCCATCAAACTGCATAACATTCAGTGCTTGCTCGAGTTGGTCTAACTTCTCTCTCAATACCCTATTGTCTTCCTCTATTTCTTCAACCCTCTTGGCCAACTCAACATTTGTCACCATGATGCTAGAACCACTAGACTCTTTCTCTGACATACAAGATGAATCCCAAATCTTTTGCTTGCTTTGATACCAATCTGATAGGGAGAGGGGTTTGAGGAATCAATCACTGATTCCTGCTCTAGGAATTTCCTTGTAAGACCTCCTTGGTGCTTTGCTTCACCAATATAACCTATAGGTCTCTGCTCATGACTAGGTGCCCCTAGTTTGTCTGACCAACCCCTCTTCTATCACAAACTCCAACCACCAAGTCCACCTTGGTTCATTGCCACAACTCTTCCTTAGCCTTTACGCTATACTAAAGACCAATCTTCCTCAACACTCCATCAAATCTTACAGGGGTAGTGATAAGTCTTAAAAGGCTTCAAGCTGTCCTCCAAAGGTGTTTGAACAACCTCCAAGACTTCAACTTCCCATCGCTCTCACCAATCCTTTAGCTAGGGTTTGAAAGGCTAGTAGCCCTTGAGCCCCTATTAGGTCTCCTTCACCTACAAAACATGTTAGAACTCACAAATATCAAAAGGACTTCCCACTCTTTTTCCAAGGTTCTTGGTTCACATGGAAAACACTCAAAGATTCTTGAGGTCTCATCCTTCCACTGTCCGTACAAAGCTCAAACATGAAATGGAGCAAAAACTAGGGTTTTAAGCCTTCCCTTGATAGTTAGCAAACTTCCAATTTGTTTATACACAAAATGGACAGATGGAGCCTCCTCCTTCATGTAGTAACAAGGTAACACACCACCCTACCTCCTCCAAGAATAAAATCCTTAATGGCTCAGCACCCCTGCAAGATTTGTGACCTGCACAACAAGTTTTTCCTAGCCGGACTTGCACTGGCTCGCCTAGGGCATCACTTTGCTAGCAACTCCTGCACTCAAAAAAAACCTACCAACTAACATATGTACAAGCATGGTGTCTAGGCACTGTTTCCAAAAGGCTGTATGGTTTGTATGGTGGAAAAGTGCTCTAGCACCCCATTTACTCAACACTGCCTGTTTCAAGCCAGCAAGCACAAAGAAACCAAAATATTTACAAAGAGACAAGAAAACGATTGAAAGAACTATCTAAAGGCTACAAAAAACTTGTACTAGATTTATTCTACATCCTACACACAACACAGAACCATATTTAATCCATTAGAGCCTTCTTTTAGACCAAAATAAAAGAAAATTTCACTCAAAAAACTATTTTCCTTCAATTTCCAACAAAACAATCTGTACAAATGTACTTTCAACCTTGCACAAAGGTCAAGAAAATCTTTAAATATGCTTTCCCAATAGTTATTTTTCCAATGTGCCCTTCTTGGCCACTCAAACACAAAAGGAGCATGTTTTTGCAAAAAATGTCAATAATTGCAAAAACCTCCATTCCTAAACTCTGGACTAGAACCTTTTTGTTTCTCATCCATGGTCAACATGACCTTATTAGAAAAAATCATTCCAACCACAAAAATTCCTGAAGGAATACATCTAAGTCATAAACTCATTCTATACTTCCACATTTTTCCTAGTGTGCTCTCTATTGCTTCCTAAGTGCTCCTGCAGCAATGAAATTAAGGAAGAACAACAAGAGAGGAATATGAAAAATTAAATCAATACATAGTTTCAAGGATTTTTCAAGTGATTAAGAGAGCTATGGGATCAAACTCATCTAAAATATTTTGAAGTAGAGTTTTATATACCATTTAGAGAGCTTGGTTTTCATGGAGTTCCTTTCAAATCCTCTACTTTTATTGTTCCTATGGTAAATGTTTTGGTAGAGTTGGTGGAATTACCTTTCTTAGTAATCACTATTAGTGATATTGAGATTGTTAACCTTGAGAGAGTAGGACTTGGGAAAAAGGGATTTGATATGGCTATTGTTTTCAAATAATTAAAGCGAGATGTATTCCATATGTACGCCATTCCTTAATCTTCACTTGATGGCATCAAGGAATGGATGAACTCCATGGATATAAAGTATTATGAAAGTAGAATGAACTTGAACTGGCAACCAATTTGTAAGACTATTACTGATGATCTAGATAAATTTATTGAAGATGTTGGTTGGGAATTTTTGAATATGGAAGCTAGTGGGTTTTGATTACGATAGTGTCCAGGAAAAGTCGAGATCAAGGATACGAACCCTCTAATGTAGAAGGGGAATCATAATTAGATTTCATACATCCACCATCAAGAGTGTTACAAGCCAATCAACAAGATGGAGGGAATTCTTATATAAGGATAATTTTCAATGTTGCAGGTACCAACTTTAATGCCAACTACAATGGCAACATTGAAATTCCCTAGCAGTATTTATGTTAAGAGAATTTCCTTTAGATGCAAGGATTCAAAGCACATCAACCGTGTGGCTTAATTTATATCATAAGTTGTACCATGATGTTCCCTATGCATTCCTCTACTCTTTTTTATTTGTGAAGTGTGCCACTACCTTTAATCATTGATCACCATCATTCTCCTTTTCATGATTATTTTCTCTATCATCTTTTGTATAAACACTTGACTATTATATTTAACTCAAGTGAGGAAACTTAAAAATCATAATGATAGGCCAAAGAAAGAATATTCAGTCTTTTCATGGTAAAAGGAGACCTCAATTTAATCACTATCATCCTCAAAAGGTTAATTCCATTGTCAAACATTTATTGCATATCTTAAACTATGACAAGCGTTTAATAAGGGTTTTGAAGAATAGGCCCTTGACAAGTTAGCTCCATCATTTTTTATTGTCGCTATATCTTTATTTAGCTCTTACTCCATTCCTTGCAACAATGATACTTGGATTTGTCATACTTAACTCAGTTGGCTACTATCAAAGCACCTTTTGACTTGATCATCTCTTCTTCTCATATTGGTTGTCGTATTTTACATTGTGTTTTGACGCTTTTTCACTTAAAATTTTTCCTAAAGGGTCTTTTGTTTTTCAATGTGATTGTCCCAGGTTATTGCTTTTTAAAAATTGATAATCCTTGTATTTGGTTACATTGCATTACATCATTCAAACTCAAAGCATTACTTCAAATTGATAGCCATTTTTGTTGTGAATAATTTGTTGTTTTATTTTTAGATGTTGGTGTTGAGAGAAACTTACCGCCAAGCGTATTAAGGGCAATGGATATCAATGTTTCCTAAATACAATCCTCAATGGCTCTGATAGGGGAGGTATGAGGCAAATTACTAAATTTCAATTTACATTCATTGTTATAGATGAACTAGTTCTATTGAAAAATCAAACCATTATTGATTGGTAGTTTAATTCCTATTTGGATGGTTTATACAGGGCTCGAGCATGCCTGAGCATCGGCATGAAAATATTTCCCTCGAGGAGAGTGATCGTCAGATGGCTGTAAGTGATTAAATTTTGTTAAATATATTAATTTTTATAATGTAATTTCTATATATTAATGTCTTTACTTCTTATTGTAACGGTTGAAACTTGACCAGGAGCTAAACCCTAGGAGGAGTAGCAGGAGCACTCCTCAACAAAAATGGGTGACAGATTTATCGCCATCGAGTCGCCCAGGAAAGGGAAAGAAAATTGTATTTGAACCAGAGCATGGAGAGAAATGAATTTTGAATGTAGAGCCCTTTGTTTTATGCCTACATGGCAATTTTGTACATATTTTGTATTCGATATATTTGACATTGTATGCCTATATGGCATTCTCGTAAGCCTATATGGCTTTTTTGTAACTATATTTTATACTTATATTGACATATATTGATGCACATGCGTACATGGCTATTTGATTAATACAAACCCTTTTTATTAATGGTGTCCGTATTTGCATTATAAATTCATGGTTCAATAGATATGAGTTACATGTATTCAAGTGTATACTTTACAACTTACGCACATATAATTTTTGACTTATGTTGGAACATCGAAAAGTGTGAAAATTTGTGTTTGGAAGTCAAACGTAAGCCAATTTTGCAATTCTCAGTTCTTGCATACTTGATCTTATGGACTTATTCCTTCTTAGCACATATTGTGAATATTTCTCATTTGGTGCAGAAGACAAATTCCTCATTTTTGAACCACTATTTTCTTGTTTTCCTTCCACACAGAAAAATGTTCACACTTTTCAAATTGATCAATGATCAATAATGGCTGATTGTAAACACTTGACATTTTTATGTTTGAACTTTAATTTATAATTTTGTAGTTTATATTATTCACTTAATGTTGATTACATTGCATTGCACATCTTTCAAACTCAAACATTGCTTCACATTTAGCATAACTAATAGCAGATCTTTGCGATAGATGACAAAATTTTAATTACAATATAGTTTTACAAAGTCAACTAAGCAAGTTATGCAATTACTTCACATTGCATAACTAATAACTAGGAACAGCTTCCAATTGCATTTTGCTTGTCCTTGTGGCATTCCTATGGAGACCACATTTCTTTGGGGAATTTTTTTTCCAAGCAGTTCACTTCACTTTCTATACTACCACATTTTGATACATTTTCTACCAAAATTTTGTCAAATAGTTCAAGTGTTGCCTTGTTGCTATGGCTGAAGCTAAAAGAAGTGCTTCAGACAAGCTATGCATGCTTGGAAAAAATCTATCAAAAGCATAATAGTAAGCAATATCATAGGCAGTGGCGAAATCTTTGAAAAAATGCCTCAAACAAATGAGGTCTCATGACTGATGGAATCTACATGACAATCAAAATATTTGGTGTCATGGCGATCTACCATGAAGACCCTCATTTCATGTTTCCATTTTTCAAAGGATATACCTTAATCTATCTGCTATTGTATACATGTTTATCAAAACATTTTATCAAGCAGTTCATTTCCACTTGCTACTATGGCTAAAAGCCTAAAGCAGTGCTTTTTAGACAAGCTATGGATGCTTAGAAAAATCTATCAAGCATAATGGTAAGTAATAGCATAGACTTTCAGGGGAATGAACTATTTAAGAAAAATGTGTCAAATAAATGTGGTCTCATGGTATAGTGGAATATCAAACATTTCACTTCCTTGTTGCTATGGTTGAAGCCCAAAATAGGTGCTTCAAAAAGCTACATGGATGCTTGGAAAATCTATCAAAGCATACTAATAAGCAATAGCATAGAAAAGGCAACAAACTGTTCGAAAAAAAGCCTCAAAGAAATGTAGTCTCAATGGTGATGGAATGCCATGACAATCCATAGCAATTTTCTTGTCATGGCATTCGTCATGTCATTCCATCACCATGAAACCTGGCTGAGGGCATTTTTTCAAAGAGTTCACTGCCTTGTCTATGCTAACACATTTTTCATAAATGCCTATCAAAGCATTTGATCAAACAGTTCATTGCCTTGCTACTATGGCTAAAATCCTAAAATAGGTGCTTTCGAACAAGCTATGGATGCTTGGAAAAAATCTATCAAAGCATAATAGTAAGCAACAAGTTGATGCAATACAAAGATTGCCAAACCACTCAATAGGCCCATTCAAACTACCACAATTCAAGTTACATCAAGCCCATATCACTGAGACACAGCCCGAACAATAGGAGGAATGGCCTATTTCAACATATTACACTCAAACCCTTAAGGGACCAATCTAGTTGAACGTAGCTCGGAGCGATTCCGCATGTTTGGGTGCGAAAGAGGACCATTCCTAGTGTAAACATACCTATTTGAATGCATTGGAATAGTCCATTTGGTCACATGAGTTGCAGAACGAAAATTGCACCACCTTGCAACTTTCCACTACTTCCATCTCACACTTTTTCCATCAACTGAAAACTAAACACCACGGGAAAACCACTCCGAGATAACAAAAATTGAGAGAGGTGATTGTAGAGGGGCCCAACGCGATCCCATAGGATCAGACAAGAAGTTTCTAAGCATCAGGGTGTCCTAGTAACCTCATGCTAAAGTTTGCAACCATTTTTCCCTTTGGACCCTTAAGGGATCGATTCGGTTGAATGTAGCTCGGAGCGATTTTGCGTGTTTGGGTGTGAAAGAGGACCATGCCTATCATAAAAATGCCTATTTGAATGCATTGAAATAGTCCATTTGGTTGCATGAGTTGCAGAATGAAAATTGCACCACCTTGCAAATTTCCATTGCTTCCATTTGACACTTTTTCCATCAACTGAAAACTGGACACCACAAGAAAACCACTCTGAGATAACCAAAACCAAGAGAGGTTATTGTAGAGGGGACCAACGCGATCCCATAGGATCGGTGAAATTTTCTAAGCATCACGGTGTCTGAGTAACTTCATGCTAAAGTTTGCAGCCATTTTACCCTTTGGACCCTTAAGGGATCGATCTGGTTGAACGTAGCTCGGAGCGATTCCACGTGTTTGGGTGCGAAAGAGGACCAATCCTAGCGTAAACATGCCTATTTGAATGCGTTGGAACAGTCCATTTGGCCGCACGAGTTGCAGAACGAAAATTGCACCACCTTGCAACTTTCCACTACTTCCATTTGACACTTTTTCCATCAACTGAAAACTGACACCACGTGAAAACCACTCTGAGATAACCAAAACCGAGAGAGATTATTATAGATGGGCCCAACATGATCCCATAGGATCAGATGAGAAATTTCTAAGCATCACGGTGTCTGAGCAACCTCATGTTGAAGTTTGCAGCCATTTTGCCCTTTGGACCCTTCAGGGATCAATCCGATTGAACGTAGCTTGGAGCGATTCCGCATGTTTGGGTGTGAAAGAGGACCATTCCTAGCATAAAAATGCATATTTGAATGCATTGGAATATTCCATTTGGTCGCACGAGTTGTAGAATGAAAATTCCACCACCTTGCAACTTTCCACTGCTTCCATTTGACACTTTTTCCATCAACTAAAAACTGGACACCACCGGAAAACCACTTTGAGATAATGAAAACTGAGAGAGGTTATTGTAGAGGGGCCCAATTTGATCCTCATAGGATTAGACAAAAATTTTCTAAGTGTCACGGTGTCCGAGTAACCTCGTGTTGAAGTTTGTAGCAATTTTTCCCTTTGGACCCTTAAGGGATCAATCCGGTTGAACGTAGTTCAAAGTGATTCCGCTTGTTTGGGTGCGAAAGAGGACCATTCCTAGCATAAACATGCCTATTTGAATGCGTTGGAACAGTCCGTTTGGTCACACAAGTTGCAGAACAAAAATTGCACCACCTTGCAACTTTTTATTGCTTCATCTGACACTTTTTCCATCAACTGAAAACTAAATACCACAGGAAAACCACTCCGAGATAACAAAGACCGAGATAGGTTATTGTAGAGGGGCCTGATGTGATCCCATAGGATCAGACGAGAATTTTCTAAGCATCATGGTGTCCAAGTAACCTCATGCTAAAGTTTGCAACCATTTTTCCCTTTGGACCCTTAAGGGATCGATCCGGTTAACCATAGCTCAGAGCGATTCCGCATGTTTGGGTGTGAAAGAGGACCATGCCTAGTGTAAAAATTCCTATTTGAACACGTTGGAATAGTCCATTTGGTTGCACGAGTTGTAGAATGAAAATTGCTTGCACTAGACGACCAAATTTGCTTGTAAGTGCTAAAACACTAAATCGGGTGTAACATGCAAACCAAAATGAATCTTTACAGGATAAATACATTTTAGGGTACCCATTTTGGGAATTAAAAATATATATCTATTTTATATACACTTGTTTTGGAACACATGTCTTCTGTACCAACTTCTTTGCTTTTAAAGAACCCCAAACATGCAGTGAGTTTTGCTTGTTTTGTGTGGATTTTTCTTAAAGAAGCACTTAGGAGTGATGGAAATGGTTGTAATTAGTCTGTACAAATCTAAATCAGGGCTTTGGGGTGAAGGGGTGAGCCTAGGTAATCAAAATCCTAATGTGATCAACAAATTAAGCCTCTTGGGGATAGTGATACATTGGTTCATGGTTGTTCTTCCGTCCATTGTCAAAAGGTGAGACTTTGGGGTCTGGTAGAGGCATATCATATTTTCCTAAATTCAGTAGTTTGAGCCTAGTATAGGCTTTTGGGTGGATTATATTTATACTATCCTACCTTTCAAAAATCTGTTGTCCCACCAAAACTAGGCCTGAATAGCCCCCTTTTCCAAAGCAACCCTATTCAAAACTTATCACCTAACCATGAAACTTTCTACAGTATCTTAAATTGTTCCCAAACCAAGTATTTTCCAAGTTTTAATCTCCTATGACACCTTCAACACACTCAAACACAAAACCCTCATAAAATTGCTCCAAAAACTAGGGCCTCTTGAAAAATTGACTTCCACACACTTTCAGAATCTTTTCTTTGACTTTTCACCATTAAATCATCATTCCTAAACACCTTCAACTCAAAAACATGCCCCTCATTAAGGTAGATCTCCTAATGCTACACTTTAGGCATCATTTTCATGCAGTTTTCAATGTGAAATCTCAATGTACACCCTATCATTCCTCCTTCCTGCACATTATTTTGTTAGATCTCTATTATACATGTAAGGATTGATCTATTTCACAAGTCACAACAACATTCTTTCATGAAATGGATCAAATATCCGATGGTAAAAATTGTTCCTTGACCAAACTCTTCATCCTTTCCCATATAGAAACTTTTGCCAACCCTCTAGCCATCCTATCATTTTGAAAACTAGTCCACCATGTCAGTGTTGTACCTCTCAACTTTGTCTTAGCAAACTTAACCTTCCTCTCTTCTTCCATCTCTTCAAACTCAAAATAGTTTTCTAAGGCATCAAGCCATCCTAACACCTCTTCACTATCCATCTTCCCCTGATAGATAGGCAACTCTATGTGACTCTTTCCTCCATGACCTTGTGCTGCTTTCAACAATCTTATGAACTTCCTTTCCTCAGGGTCTTCTATCTCATCTGCTGGTTGTCTTTGAGTTACCCGCACATGCTCTTCTTCTTCATCATTGTCTTCTTGTTCTCCTTGTTCTCCTCGCCTATTTCTCTCAAGGCTATTGATCCTAGCCTACATAGCTATTGATCAAGGCTATTTATGGAATGAAAGTAGACATTGCCATGAGTTGTGATCCTAAAGGGTATATCAATAAAATGAGGGTAGAGAGGGGTAGATCTCATATCTACCATCATTTCCATGCATCTAATGATGTGATAAGGAACCTCAAAACTAATAAGGAGGTCAGAGAAAGGAAAAGGAAATGGATGTTCATGGTCCAAACAAAATAGAAGAGGATAAAAATAATCATGCTTATGTTATTCCTTTGCAAAGTACACAAGTCCCATGGAAATGATGGAGAAGATGTTTGTTGCCATGGCAGATGGGAATTTTTCCAGCATGATGAAGTTGGCAGAGCAAGAGAAAAAGGGATGGAAGTTGAACAACTTGTTCAACAACAAGCCTTGTCAACAAAATCATCAGCACAAGTTGCTCACAGCCAATCAATGCAAACTCTTGATGCACCCTTGGTTGATTATTCAAAGAATCCAAAAGAAAGGGAGAGTGTGCAAGAGGAGACTATGAAGAATGTTCCTAGAGATGAGGAAGTGAACTAACACTTCCCTTCTCCCCAAATCAATCAAGGTGATGAACAAGTTCCTAAAAATAGGCTAGCAGTTAATTTTTATGATGAGAACTCTGTTCCCAATGATGTCAAAGTATTAGCTTGTAGCTAGTTCATGGATGATGATACCTTTGTTACTACAAATGACTTTAGAGACTTCATCATCAAAGTGAAGAAAAATGAACTTAATGAAAAATTGGATAATGAAAAGGAGTTGACCCATCTATGTATGAAGAGGTCACTCAACAAGTTATCTAATAAATAGATTTTCATGCTTATAGAATTACTTTGGAAGAAGGGGGGAGATTAGTTAAAGAAAGTGGTATTCTTGTGTTTCTTGTGTTTTGGCTTTCCACCTTAACCTATAGGAACCTTCTCAAATTTAGGTACCCCTGGTTTGTCTAGCCAACCCCACTTCTATCACAATTCCATCTACCAAGCTAGCCTTGGTGCAATGCTCCAACTCTTCCTTAGCCATTAATCAATCCTAAAGGCTAACCTATCCTCAACTCTACATTAGTTCTTGCAAGGGTGTGGGAATGTCTTTAATGGCTTCAAACCAACCTCCTAGGGTACTTGAAGCTTTAATGGATTGATATAGCATCAAGACCTATGTAGGATGTAGAGTGGTGTTTCTACAAGCTTTGTGTGTCATTAGATAGTCATTTTATTAATTTTCAAGCACTATTTGTAAATAAGTTGGATTCCACACTATTGCTGGTTTGAACTAGGCAGTCTTGAGCAAATGGAGGTTTAGATCACTTTCCCACCGTAAAAATTATACGGCCCTTTGGGAATAGTGACTAGACTCCATGTGTGTAAATATGGTAGGATTTAGGGTTTGTGTGAACACAGGAGTTGTTGGTAAAGTCTTGCCCTAGGCGAGCTAGGAAGAGTCTGGCTAGGGAAGACAAGAAGTGCAGAGCACATAACTTGCAGGGGTGACCAGTTCTTGATAAATTGCTTTTTGGAGGAGGTAGGCAAGTGTCTTACCTAGTTGCCACATGAAGGAGAAAGCTCCATTAGTTCAATTGATGTGAGAACAAGTTGACAGTTTGAAAATAGCCAGAAAATGGCTTAAAACCCTAGGAAATGACCATTTTCAAGTTTAAGCATTGTACGAACAGTTAAATCTTAGGACCTCAAAAATATTTGAGAGGTGTTAATATGGGACAAGGACCTCAAAGAAAGATTGAGGTGATCTTTTGAAATTTTTGAGTAATAACTAGTTGTTTTGGTGATGGAGACGTAATTGGGGGTCATGGACTAGTAGCCTTCTTAACCCTAGATGAGGGTTTGGTGAAAGCGATGAAAAGGTGGAGTTTTGGTGAACCTTCAAGAACCCTAGGAGGTTGGTTTGAAGCCATTGAAGAAATCTCTACACCCCTACAAGAACTAGTGGAGTGTTGAGGATAGATTAGCCTTTAGGTAGATTAAGGGCTAAGGAAGAGTTGAAGCATTGCACCAAGGTTAACTTGGTAGATGGAATTGTCATAGAAGTGGGGTTGGTCAGATATACTAGGGGTACCTAAACTTGAGAAGGGTCATATAGGTTAAGGTGGTGAAACAAAACACCAAGGAGATCTTGCAAGCAAGACCTAGAGTAGGAATATGTGATTGATTCCTCCAACCCCCTCCCTATCACTCTTCTTCTTCATCATTGTCTTCTTGTTCTCCTCGCCTATTTCTCTCAAGGCTATTGATCCTAGCCTGCATAGCTTCTCTTTCCCTTCTCCATTTCCTCTCTTCCCTTGCTTTAGCCTACTCTCTTGCTGCTTCTTGTTCTCTTCTTTCCCTTCTCTCCCTTTCCAAGGTTTCCCTCAACTCCTCCAACTCTCTTGCTAACTGATTTTTAGGTGCCATTGCTGATTCTTCAATCCCTAAAGGACCTAATTACTGCTATGATACCACAATGATGTAGAGGATATGGGACTCAAAACAAAACTCAAAGGCTTGAATTTTTTTTCAATGAAGTAATCTCAACCATGTTCTAAACAACGTTAAGGAAAGAAGCCTCAAAGTGCACTTATGACTCCAATCTTTCTCTTATGGACCAAAACCCTTGGAATGCCCTTAAGGGACACAAAAAAACTTGTCTTGAATTTTTTTCAAAGCCCCAAACCTATGACTCAAACAAAAACCCACTTTTTCACCTTGACTAGGCTTCTAGCCAACTAGGCCTCCAACGGTGGTTTTTTTTACTTTTCTAACAACTTTTCCAAAAGACTCACCAAAATAATGATTGAATTAGGTGTTTTTTGTGATGCTACACAACATACCAAAATATTGATAGCACTTGTTTCAGACCAAACCTTTCAAAAATCTTTTGTCCCACCAAAACTAGCCTAAATAGCCCCCTTTTCCAAAGCAACCCTATTCAAAACTTATCACCTGACCATGAAACTTTCTACGGTATCTTAAATTGTTCCCAAACCAAGTATTTTCCAATTTTTAATCTCCTATGACACCCTTAACATGCTCAAACAAAAAACCCTCATGAAATTGCTCCAAAATCTAGGGCCTCTTGAAAAATTGACTTCCACACACTTCCAGAATCTTCTCTTTGACTTTTCACCATTAAATCATCATTCCTAAACACCTTGAAGGAATTTGAAGGAATATTTTAAGTATGACAGTCAATGAATAGAAAAATGTTAGAGAAGCAAGGGTTTCAAAGACCTATTAAGAAACCTTATGACAATTCAAGGCATCATACAAACACAATTTGAAGCACACCATTGAATGTAAGGATATAGAGTTTAGAGGAGGTGTTCCAAGGGACTTTAAACTGAAATAGATGATAATGGCAAGATCACTAGTCTTAATGTCCAATTTGAGATGTGTTCCAATTTGAAAGGACCTAATGTCCTAATTTGAAATAGATGACTCTAAAAGGACCTAATGTCCAATTTGAGATGTGTTCCAAACTGGCTTAAGTGATGCAGAGCAAAGGAAGAAAAATCTCAATCCACACTCAACTTGACATTCATTTAAAAAATTCTTGTTTCCCTTACAATTTGGACTCTCTTTCCCTTCATAAAACCTTGAAAGGGCAGACTTTGCCATTGTTGTTTTTGATTGAATTGATCACTCAACAATGCAACTTGATCACTCAACTTGAATCACACAATAAAACATCTCAACATGACTTGGGGATGATGTAAAAACTCTTCACACAATAGAAAATGACCAAACAAATAGACCTTGTACCCAAAAACATCCATTCTTCCATTGCTCCTACACAAGCCCATGTAACTTTGCAACATTCACCAATAGGATAGTCAAAATAAAAATTGATTAAAGGAATTAACCAAAAAATGAAACATTATTTTAGACTCCTAAAAATATCCTCCAAAATTTCCCAAAAGCATAGGATCAAACATCCACCATAAATGTATCAAAAGATTGACTTACAAGCCATAAACGAGGCTTAACGAGGCCTGCATAAGGAAGTGTTCAACCTTTCAAGGCACACCCAAACACCCATAATTCCTTTAAAATATTCTAACAGGTTCCCCAAGACCTGTTCCATGCTTTTCATTCATTAGTATTGCACAAATACTCAGAAAATTATGAAAAGTGCATTTTAAAGACCATTTTCATGCATTTACAAGGGAAAAACTGACCTAGGGCATCAAATAACTTTTGCAAACCTCCATCTTTCACTCTGAAACAAATTTGAACATGAAGAAGGGCCCTAAACCTAACATTCTACCAATTTTTACATTTTTCCCACGTGGAAATGGGAATTATGACCATTTTGGTGACCAAACCCTTGTTTGGTAGGGTTTCAAACCCTCTTTCACTAAAATTGAAGTAAATTTCTTAATACTTAATGAAATCAATTCAAATCACCACCAAAAGAAATTATTCTCTACCCTCTATCAAACCATATTCATTATAGGGCTTTACAATGCTGTTGCAGGTCGTACCAATTGAAGGAATAGTCAAAACTACTGGAAAATCAAGAAAAACAGAGTTTTTTTAATATTCAAATTCTTCAAACTTCCAATCAACCTTCTGCCCTAACCAAAAGGAGGCTTATAAACTTTTACACATCATTTTCAATGACCCTCAACTATTTTTTGAAAGAGGGAGCCATTGGTTAAGGGATTTACAACTTAAATGATGAGTTTACACAAATTACACTATGACAACATTGCATTTTTGAAGCAATTTTGACTCCTATCATCTAAGACCCAAAAATCCATTCAAATGGCCCTAAAAAAACCTTATTACATCATCAAGAACATCAATATTGCATGTTCATATACAAATTTGAGTTTTTTGCCTTCATAGGCTAGAAGAGCAACATTTGTGCAAGATTGCAATTTTCACACTATTGACTCAGGTAATCTAAAAGACTCATCCTAATTCATGACTAATGATTTGGTAGACATGTATGCAAAATGTGGAAGCATAGAGAAAGCATGCGAAGTTTTTGACAGAATGCCTCAAAGAGATGTCATCTCATTGACTGCAATTATTGCTAGATATGCACAAAATGGATTTGTTGAAAATGCTTTAGAAAGTTTCAAGCAAATGCAATTGGTAGGTATAAATCCAAATTCCACAACCTTTGCCAACATCTTTCCTACTTGTACCAAAATGGGGGCTTTGGAACAGGGTATGAACATCAATCAAAGAATAAATAATAGAGGAATTTTGTTAGATGTTGTAGTTGCAACTGCCCTAGTAGACATGTATGCAAAATGTGGAAGCATAGACAAGGCTTGTGAACTGTTTGACAAAATTCCTGAAAGAGATGCCATCTCATGGAATACGATGATTGCAGGATATACACAAAATGGATTTGCTGAAAAGGCTTTAGAAACTTTCAAGCAAATGCAATTAGCAGGTGTGAAGCCAAATTCCATAACCTATGCCAAAATGGGAGCTTTGGAGCAGGGTATAAACATCCATCAAAGCATAATGCCAGACGCCTTCGAAACTACAAGAATGGGAAGACATTAAATATGCATTTATTAACATAAAAAAATGAGACTTACTAACAAATTTTACCATCAAGTATAAATTAATAAGAATAGTTGTGCATATACTTACAAATTAATCCAATGAACCATCTGGGTCTGCTCTACTCTTTATTGTGTCAAGTATTGCCTCATGGTCAGACTCACGGACCTTCCACAAGGTCTTGTTCAAAGGTCTACCCTTATATTTGGTCAAGCGAACATTGGATGCCATGACAAGGTTTGAGTAATGAAGAATCTTACGATGGTGTCAAATTCCTAAAAGAGCCAATTTTTAACACTTATGTGGGTACCTTCTGACACGTTCAAATTAGAACAAAGCTGCGTCTTTAGCGGGGTGTATTTCAAATCAACACCATCCTGTTAGGGCTTCAATTTCTTTTTGCCTCAACTAGCGACACAATTAATAGTGCGTACCTTAGTTGTCTTCATCACTTGCAATGAAATTTGCATAAACATGCCTGCATTTTATATGCGGCATATCTGATGAGGGTAGTCAACATTATGAATACGATTACAAAGTAAGATAACAATATGGAATTTGAGGAAATACTAAGCAAGTAGATAGTACTGGTTGAACTAGATCGTGCATGGTCCGAAATAGGCCGACGATTCCATCTGTGTTAGTTTCAATGCCATCGGAGGGCGATACGTGTGAAGTGGGCTAAGATAGCTTTTCAACCATTTGTCAACCCACTCCCCTAACTCACAATCATTCCAGGCTTGCATTGTACATGAAGAACAAAAGCATGCCATCTTACGTGTATCGATACTCCATGAACCTGCATTTGAGCTAAGGAAAGAGTGCAACTCACTCGATCCTATTAGTGTACAACAATCCTCATATGGTGCAATGTTAGTATCATCCATCAACCAAAAAAATCTACAAACTAAAGGCGTACCTTCATTATCTGGACCCATCGAAGCATTACACCACTCGATGATTGATCTTGCATTTGTCAACTATGAACTATCTTGATACTTTAACTCTTCTAAAGTAATGCTCTTTTCCGCGCATGCTCACCGGCATGCTCCCCTTCCATGTCGGCTTCACAAAGTTCCACATATGTTGAACGTGAGTGAGATGCATCTACTGTGATAGAACATGTGTGTGTTCTTGAACTGTGCTACAAAATTATCCGACCATATTATATGTCAACCGTATGCTATGCCCCGCTGAGCCAAATCACTATAGAATATTTGGAAGCAACCTTGCATGAACTTTGTAAAATGTGTGCAATCATCACTAATATAGCAATACCTTCCTTTCTCCTCGTACTATCGGTTGTATGTATGGTTATGTGCACAAATATCGAAACTTGTGTGGAGTTGTAATTTTGTGACTACACCTCATGCTATGGCTATAGAGTGTAGTTCTCTACAAATTCAACCACTGATACTATGTTGCCAACTGGAAAGGTGTCCTTACATAGCTTGAATTGTGTGTCTAGCCATCCCAGGGCTCTATGGGTATGCCTGCATACTCGCCCACTAGATTCTCCGCAGCTATGGACATGGCCCGATACACTAAATTTTCTGAATAACCAGCTCACTTTGCTTTAGACCCTCTTTTGTACCATATGCCCACTATTTTTATACTTCCCAAACTCTACTAGTTTTTGTCCCACCTCGCTATGTGCTTTTCCATATGTTGACATACTAGCATTAAGTTGCAAGCCACCTTAACGCCATGAACGCCATCCAGCATGTTGTCTATAGTATTTGGCCATCCTCTATTTCACATAAAATTTTTGATAAGAACTTTCTTGAAGATTTTGGTGGGGCTTCTATGCCACAATCCTGCAAAACATCGTTAGTGTGCAAATCTAAACATATAGAAACGATAAACATCAAAATGGTTAGAGAATTCAATATGCAGTTTACAACAACAAGTAGTGCGTGTGTGATTTATCTTGACATAAAAAGGTTTAATCATTTCAAAAAATCTTTGAGAAATACTAATTTGAGGATAATCATTTTGAAATTTATGAAAAAATTTGGTTTGAGTCGTATCCAAAAAATGCTTTGGATGTGGCTCACAGTTTCGATTACCGATTCTCCTTCTTATGACATCCTTTTGATTCGGAGATGGCCTTGTATTATTATTCCAATAATCTTCAATTAGTGTTCTCAATGCTTCAACAACTTTTTTATCTTTGTGTGGTAGTCTCCCCGAGAATGCCCATATTTCATTTGAATTGATGCCCTCAATTCTTTTCTGCCTTTGAACAGCTTTTGATAAAGTTTTTCTACTAATTCCCACTTGTTCACTTGTCTTTTTAATGAGGCGAGATCTCTTTGTTTGATAGCTTACCACAGTTGATGTAATGACACATCATGTGACATTACTATCCTTGGAGCGTGAGGTCTTACCCACAGTGTCATAAGCATCCAGTAGATTCTTCACAATAGTGTTTTCACTTGATGCATTCGATGTTCTCAACCCAAGAGTCTTCATGATGTTTCTATACTTTAAACCCCGCATCATTTGAACAAATAGTTGACATCTTGCAGTCTCATTTAGCCTTTCAAAGAACATTTTCCAAATCTTATCAACATATCTTCTACAAGTGCGTTTTGGAATCTTACCTTCCATGTGTTGCAAAATATCTTCATCAATATTAATCAAAAACTTTGGCTTTCTACGCAAAATTCTAGGTGGTGTACTCTTAGGTACATACATCTCTACATTACAAATTTCATCAATATTTAATTGAGGTGGGCTAGATTGTGTACCTTCGATCGAGGGTGGAATAGAATACATACCTTGAGGTTCACATGGGGATGATGGCATACCTTGTTCCTCAATTCTGAGTGATGATGTACTCTCAACTTCAGATGTGGTGGAAGGTGTCCAACCATACTCACTTTTGGTAGATGGTGTCCCTCCATATTCGCTTGTGTGTAATGGTGTCCCTTTGTCTTCACTTGTGGTAGAGGGTGTGTCTCCAACTACGGTATCTGCATCTACCCTAGTATGACTCTTTCACATTCATTCCCTTTGTGCTGCCAATTTCCTTTCTCTTTTTGACGGTTGAAGTTCCTCTTCAACTGGCTTGTTTTCATCAATCATTCCCAATTTCTTCTTTTCACGATATTCCCTCATCCGTTTGTTATTTTTATCTCTTAAGGCTTGGAGCTTATCATCTATTAGTTTTTTCCCTTTAACAGTTCATTTCTTCAGCATGACGAATAATTTTACCTGTGCAAAAAGTGCTAAGTTGTCAAATTAACTAATTGAAAGCTTTGGAAGCATAACTCAATCAAAACAATATAAATTGTCCCTGTACCCAAGTAGTGATGCAATTCCATTACCACTATGCAAACAAGTTTTTCACAAATCTAAATACAACTATCACTATACATACAAATTCCTTAGTCTTTAACATCAATACGGTATTTAATCTTTAGGACTTCATACCCTAAATCGGGTGAATCCCATAAATCAATACTCTGTTTTGTGAAATAAGTGTATAAACTTTTAAAATATGTTGAAAAGGATCAAAATACGCCTGAGAATATGTAGAAACATCAAAATGAATGTTGTTAAGTGCTTAGGAGCAGTCTCATTTGTTATTCCACAGTTGTGTCTATGCTTGGTAATGTTTTGAAGGTAGATTGTGAAAGCTTTGATGATTTGGGCATATGTTTCCAATATATGGCAATGGTGTCTTGAATGCAAAGTAGTCAGAGTGTGTCTATATTGATATATTGGAATATTACAATCAAAACATGATGAAATTGGTATCTTAAAGGTTTGGTGACAGTGTTAAACTAATGTTGATTGTTGTTGTTACAAATGGTGTTTAAGTGAAGATAGGATGATGGATGTGTTGATTTGAGCAAATATATCTTAAATGGTTGGGATGATGTTTGATTGCAGGTCTAAGGAACAGAGGTGTTTGATTATTTTTTCCTTGAAGGGGTAAGTTGAGTTGATGAGTGATTGTTGTATTGCATCACAAACAAACAATTTGATCAACATGGAATAAGAAAAACAACAAAAATGAAAGCAAGCCATAATAGAATGATATAAAATGTACAAAGATTTCACATACCTAAAAAGAAAAGTTTCAAATCGGGGAGTTCTACCCAATTATGCAGCCCTTCTTCTTCCTTCCTCAAACTCCTCAAAATTTGACTTCTTCAAAGCCCGTTTCCTCCAAATTTCAATTTTTATATCAATTATCACTATAATTCAAACTTCAAATTGATATTATATGCCTCTCAACGCGAAAAAACTCGCTATTTCATGCAAAAGGTGATGGAAGGAACATTCAAAAGGTGGTGGAATCTCAAAAATCATGCATGCACATCAATTTCACTCAATCACCAAAAAGCTATTTTTTGTTGGAGCACATGCAGAACCAAGAGAATCTACATAATGTGGGCCGACATCACGAGTTTATTGTGAATTTTAACCATTTTTAGTGCAATAAATAACGTGTTCTCATTATAACGTGAGCACGTTATTTAATCCTAAATGGACATATCTCTACTAGTTAATCTCTACTGGTTAATAATGCACTCGCATTATAATAAATTTGGTTTTTAAGCTTTAGATGGTACATTTATAGGGTAGAGGATTAAGGGTACTAGGGAGAGAGCTAGAGGGATTGAGTGAGAGAGAGGGAGATACTTCAGAGAGAGAG
>VDFB02160555.1:0-16240 GCA_007258455.2 Sequoia sempervirens | reverse complement strand
TATATATATATGCACATGTACACGACTTCGTTTGTATGTAGGTATTGCAGGTACAGAGTCTCGATTCCACCTGCTTCGGCAGGACAGGGTGAGCACCAATAGCCCAACGGTCAAATGTTGAAACATAGGTGACAATGAAGTCATCTCGAGTCCCATGTTGTCAAACCATCGAATTGATTGGTATTGTACGTTTTTTTCTTGTAGTTGTCGTCATTTTGGTTTGTGTTTGTGTATTGTCGTATTTTATCAATGTGGCATTTTTTAAGTTATGATTTATTTAATTTAAATGATTGTTATTAATGTGGCACTTTATAAGTTATGATTTATTTAGTTTAAATGATTGTGTATTTTAATGTCAGATTAAATTGTATTTAAATATTTAGAAGTTTTAGTTCTAATGTTATGAATCTTATTAAATACTAATTAAATATTAAAATGTATTTATTATTTTAATTAATTATCTTGTTAAGGATAATTATTAAAATAAATTTTTAAAATAAAGTATATTTTGTGCAAAACAAATAAATCTTACCATGAGTTTTGAAAATGAAAGTAATAAAAACTCAACTAAAATGAAATTAGATAGTTTCTTTTTATTAGATATTTTTTTTTAGAAATTTCAAAAAAAGGAAAAGAGGCATATTTTATTATTTGCAGAATGGTGAATTTTGATGCACGGGGGAAGAATGTGACAGAAGTTTGAAAAGAAAATAAAAATAAACATAATGTGGGGAAAAAGGTGAAAATCTTCTGTAGCTTGCGTGAAAGGGATTCTGTCAATTTATTGTGGCATGTTTTAGGAAGGGTTTTCTGAGAGAAGATTAGATTTGTAGTTGAGCACGACTTTCTGGAGGGGAGAATTCGAAGCAGATCCAGAAGCGTTTCGTAAAGGCCATCGGGTTCAAGCAGGCATCATCAGCTTCACAAATAAGCGCAGGACTCCAGGTTTCATCTATTTCTTCTCTGGTTTTCTGATTTAAAGAAATTAGAAAACTAGTTAGATTACTAGGGGAAAGAAAAAAAAAAGAAACCTTAGGAAAGAGAAATATATTGAATAGTGAAAAATTGCTGAAGAAAATTGAAAGAACAGTCTTGGTAAATTATTCTTTGGATATTCTTCCATTTTGGTTGTGTGAAAATAATGTTGAGTTGGTGAAATAAAATATATGTTCTTATATTGAATCTGTTGTTTTGAAATTGCTATGATTATTCTGAGATTTTCTTTAAAACAGGGTTATGAGAAAATTTGTTCTCTCTGTAAACGCAATAGATCTCTGCTTATAAACTAAGATTCTTAATGTTTAGGGATTTAATATAATATCCCTCTCTTTAAAAAAAAAAAAAGATATTTCGGATTTTAGGAGCAGAATAGTATTTATTTTAAACAATCTGTATTAATGTATAACAGTGGAGAAAATTTGTATTCCTGTTTTTTTTTTAATTTTAAATTATTCAATGCTTTGTGTGTATGAAGGATATATATTTATTGCATATGTAATTTATAGTGATATATATATTTAGTTGATTTATATTTACTGTTATTGAAGGACTGTAATTTTCATTTTATTTTTTTTAAGCCGAATCGTACGGCGTCAAAATTTTGCTTTGGGAAGTTTTTGCTTGTTATAAAATTTTAAAAATCATTAATGAAATTTTTTGGGGAGTTAGGAAGGGCGACCAAAGCCATTACCCCTCCCGTAACCCTGTTGTGGCTGCTTTACTGCTTGTTGATCTTAATATTTGTTGCATTAATGCGTGATCAATAAGAGCTGCTTTCATCACAGTCTTGAGGGCAGTCAGCCTTTCTTAAATTTTAATTTTTTTTAATTTAATTTTATATTTATATATATATAAATATATATATATATATATATATATATAAATAAATAATTAATTAGTGGTAATATATATTTAATTTATTAAATATTATAATTACAATTCATTTGTTTTAAAATAGAATTATAATTATTTTATATTATTATTATTTTGAAATGTAATTTTTTTATATATTTTAAATAAAATGTTAATAATGGTTATATATAAATATGGAAATATTTAAAGAATGATGTTGATCTTTGTTGTTGTGTTGAGCAAATAATTTAAATCAGAAAATTAGTTTTATTTTGTATTATAAATGGATTATCTGAGTTAGTTATATTTCCATTATATTTGAAAATGAGAATCTTAGGTTTATTCATTTTCTTATGCTTGATCAAAAATTTGTGAGAATAATTTAATTAATTGTCGAAATGAATTACTTTAAATTTGGTGTTGCCTTGCAAAATTAATTTGTGTGTGTTCCTTAGTTATGGTTATGATTACGTATTGTCCTTGAGGAACCCTGTTGTCTTGCAACCCTTGATCCAGAGGCATGTTTAATTGTGAATGTTGTCTTCATCTCAGTTATACTTTTGGAATTGAAACTTTTGGTTTTGTGCTTGGAAGGGTTGAACAATATTGTTAAGACTTTTGGTTATGAGTTATCGCGAGAGGGTTAATGCCTCGCATGTTCTTGTTTTGAGTTTTATGTGTTAGATGTTTGAGTTCAACCCTTGCCTAGTTTTATTTGTTTATGTTAGGGGTCTTAGGGAGAGTGGCTCTTCGTGGGGGTCGGCACCTTGGTTAAGAGGAAGTGCACAGGAGAACCCACGTAAGAGTAGTTAAACAAGTGATAACCTAAAAATAGAATTAGGGGGGATGGGTAGTAAAACACTCAAGATAATAAAAATTGGTTTCCTCGTCTATGCATTAGGGCTAACATAGACTAATGATAGATTGAGAAGGCTGTGGTTGGCAAAGTCATAATCTCGTCTTCATGAGAGGTTATTGACTTCGCATGAGCTACCCTATGGTGTCGGCGCCTCAAGTAGGAGGAAGAGCCAAGAGATCCATAGATGGGTGCGGCGCCTCAAGTTGGAGGAAGAGCCAGGAGATCCCATGAGAGCTATGCGATGGCACTCTCCACTAGACTTCATGTTTGCCTTGTTGCTTTTTGCCTCTGGAAATGTATTTTGGATTTTGAATGTTGTATCAGTTTCCTTAGTTTTGTACTCCTTTTGTGATTATGATTCTTATGGAAGTGATTATGAACATTCTTTGTTGACTTGTTATTGTTATTGCTTGGTTTAATTGTAGCCTCTGATTTTTGTATTTGAGTTTGTACCTTGTTGTTCATGGAGTCGGTTTGACAATCATGGTCAAGTTAACTTCATTGTCACCTCTGATCACGGGGGGTGAGTTATCTATAATTCACATGGTTGGGTGGAACGTGCTCTGCACCCGTTGGTTTCCCCTTCAGCATCCTTTGTTCGCAGCTTTTCCGTAGTTGGAGTTGTACCAATGCTCACTTTGTTATTCAAAATTCATTATAATTTGTATCATCCCACTTGTTTGGGAAATTCATTGTAATTCTTATATCAAAAGATTGTAATGTAACATTATAACAATGATGTAATAGTTAGGATTCTATGTAACTTTATTTGATGTGATTCATATGATTGTATTATGTGGTATATTAATATTCTTGCTCTTGGTTGATGGATGTACATTTATTGATGGTTATTATAATATTAATGGTTACATGACTTATCATTATCTTTTTCTTCCATTTAGTTATTGCAATGTAACCTCGCATGCCCCAGAGAACTAAGTGTAGTAATGTGATGTAATTTGTTTTGTGATTATGGTTAATGTATTGTATGTTTAATTTATTTTCTTTAAAAAAATAAAATAAAAATTTGCCTTGTGTGTGTTCTCTGGGGTTTGCACGATGGGCATTATAGCTTGGTATCAGAGCTAGGTTTGCAAACACTGGGGTCTCTAGGTAGTTAGGTCCATTAGGCAACCTCATGTTTGAAATATTGAGCTTATTTGTACCTTTATCTTGTTGTGCAAAAATATGCCTCGAGGTAGAGGACGTGGCCGAGCAAGAGGCCATGGTGCTGGTTGTTGAGCAAGCTAGCGAAGTCCCTCAGTTTCCAGTTCTCATGGTTCTGAGCATGAGGAACAACTGAGTCTTCACAGTAATCCGTCAGGTGGTCAGAACCCAGGACAACCTAGATTGGACGGTCCATTACAGCACATTCTTGGAGAGATTCTGGCTTGTTTGGGACCTAGACCAGAGGAGCCACAGATTGAAAGGGAGAGAGAAAGGTCGCCAAGGCAAAGGGATACAGATGTGGTTCAGGATGCAGTCATAGCAGGCCATATGAGGGATTTGTTGAGAGCTCACCCACTGACATTTGATGGTTCAGGAGGAGGACTAGAAGCCGAAACTTGGCTAATTGACTTAGAGCGTTGCTTCACCATGCATCCCTATGGTAGCAATACCAAGGCTCGATGTGTGGTTATGCATCTTCGAGGTTTTGCATCTACCTGGTGGTGCCTTGAGGAATAGAAATTACACCTTGATATCAGTTTGGTCACCTGGGAATTGTTCCTAGACAGGTTCAGGGCTCAGTTTCTCTCAGATCATTGGAGGCAGCACAGGGCTGATGAGTTTCATGATCTCAGGCAGTTGTCTATGTCAGTCGATCAGTATGAGCGGCGCTTCTATGAGTTGAAGCAGTATGCAGGGATTAGCCACGATGAAGGCATGTTGGTTCAACACTTTGTTCGGGGCATTAATTCCCACATCAGTGGTGGCGTGCGAGTCTTCGAGCCAAAAATGATGGAAATGGCAGTTGAGAAGGCTCGCTTGGTGGAAGGCCTTAGGTGGCCACATAGGAGTGTAGATTGGCAGTGCACCTACTAAGGGTATTAGCACTCACGGAGGTCAGTCTCAGGGAGCAGGATCTTCTAGAAATAGGTTTCAACCCCTGAAAGGGGGTCATCAGTAGCAGCAGCCTCAGCAGCAGCAGTCGAGATAGAAAAACTTCCAATCTTCACAGGGTGGCAATTCACAGTTTCGCAAGGATTAGAACAAGAACATGAACCAAGTTCGACAGGAATGTTTTGTACAGCCTACACCTAGCTTCCAGTCAGCGCCGAGTCGAGGGAGCTTCCAGCAGTCAAATGCTCCATTAGGGGGCAGAGGTTTTGGCAGGGGTACTGGGTGTTACTCTTGTGGGCAGCAGGGGCACATTGCCAGATTGTGTCCTCAGAAGAGCACTTCAGGTTTAAATCAGAGGCCAGCCGGATCAGAGTCGATGGTAGGTGATGCAGGGAGGTCTCATTGTGTATTTGCTGTAGTAGATAGTTGGCAGGCAGACCACCAGAACACTGTCATTGAGACTTCAGGTGTGTTACATGATTCTAAAATTTCTATACTTTTTGATTCTGGTGCATCTGATTCCTTTATATCTCCATTAGTGGTTGAGCGATGTGGACTGGTGGCAACTAGTCAAGGCGTGAAATGGCAAGTTGAATTGGCTTCAAGGTCAAAGCTCGTTGTAGAGAAGCTTGTGCAGGATTGTAGTTTGAGTATAGGGACTTTGTCAACTAAAGTAGACCTCAGAATCCTACCACTTGGCTCATATGATGTCGTCTTGGGCATGGATTGATTGAGTGCACATTGTGCTATAATTGACTGTCATCATAAAGTAATGCGGTGCTTTGATGATTCCGAAAAGGAGGTGGAGATCGTGGGTGTTCAAAGACCCATTTCTTTGCGAATGATCTCTGCCATGCAGCTTAAAAGGTGCTTCCGGCAGGGTTGTCAGCTCTTTGCAATATCTTTGAGTGACTTGGAGTCAGAGGATAGTCGAGGGGTGTCGTTGGATCAGTACCCTCTCCTTAAGGAGTTTTCTGATGTGTTTCCAGAAGAGATACCCGGTATGCCGCCTAAGCGAGATATAGACTTTAGGATTGATCTAGTACCTGGAGTTGAGCCAATATCTTGAGCTCTGTATCGGATGACAACGTGGGAACTTTAGGAACTCCGTCTGCAGCTGGAAGAATTGTTGGCTAAAGGCTTTATCCACCCAAGTGTTTCCCCTTGGGGAGCACCTGTGATATTCATGAAAAAGAAGGATGGTTCCCTTCGCTTGTGTATTGACTATAGGCAGTTGAACAAGGTAACAGTGAAGAACCGATATCCATTACCCAGAATTGATGATCTTTTCGATCAGATAAGAGGGGCCACGATGTTCTCTAAGATTGATCTCAAATCAGGATACCATCAATTGAGGATTGCAGATCCAGATATTCATAAAACAGCATTTCGTACTCGATACGGACATTACGAGTTTACTGTGATGTTGTTCAGATTGACGAATGCACCTTCAGTCTTTATGAGCTTAATGAATGGAGCGTTCCGAACATACTTGGATAGATTTTTCCTTGTGTTTCTCGATGACATTTTGATTTATTCTAGGTCTATGGAGGAACATGAGGAACATCTAAAGCAGGTGTTACAGTGCTTAAGGGACAATCAGTTGTTTGCCAACTTGGCAAAGTGTGACTTTTATAAGACTGAAGTTCAGTATTTGGGCCATGTGATTTCAGGTGATGGAATCTCTGTTGATCCTGCCAAGATTCAGGCCATTATGGATTGGCCCGCACCCAAAAATGTCTCAAAAGTTTGCAGCTTCATGGGACTTGCAGGATATTATAGGCAGTTCGTCCAAGGCTTTTCGAGGTTGGCACATCCTATCACCTCCTTCCAGAGGAAGGGAACGAAGTTTCTTTGGTCAGATCGGTGTCAGTTAGCTTTCCAGACTCTGAAGGACAAGCTGACTAGTGCTCCAATCTTAGCGGTACCGGATCCGTCAGGGAATTTTGTTGTTTGTACGGATGCTTCTTTTGAAGGCTTGGGGGCCATGTTGATGCAAGAAGGGCGAGTGATTGCTTATGAATCACGAAAATTGAAGAATCATGAACTCAATTACCCCACTCATGACTTGGAGTTAGCAGTAGTTGTGTATGCCTTAGTAAGGTGGCGACACTTTCTCCTTGGTCATCAGTTCGAGTTGCATACAGATCATCGTAGTCTGCAATACATCTTTACGTAGCCGAACCTGAATGCAAGGCAGAGAAGGTGGATGGAATTCTTGTGCGAATATGATTTTGAAGTGAAGTATATTCAGGGCAAAGAGAATGTGGTGGCAGATGTGTTGAGTAGACGCAAGCATGAGATTTCTGCTATGGCTCTTGAGGTTGATTTGAAGAGTCAGATCCTTGCAGCTCTGTCCTCTGATGATTGGTATCAAGTAGTGAAATCAGAGATTGAGTCGGGCAGAGCATTGGAAGGCAAATTTTCTGGTTACTCTTTGGATTCAGATGGTGTTTTGCGTTAAGGAGGCCGAATGTATGTACCTTTTGTAGAGGGTCTTCGTACCCTAATCATGACCGAAGCTCATCGAGCTCCTTATTCGGCACATCCTGGAGTTAAGAAAATGTACGCTGATCTTCGCTCACTATATTTTTGGACAGGGATGAAGCGTGACATTGCTGATTTTGTGGCTAGGTGTCTAGAATGTCAGAGAGTTAAGGCCTAACATCATCATCCGGCAGGTTTGTTGCCGCCTCATCTTGTTCTGGAGTGGAAGTGGGACATCATTTCTATGGATTTCATTATCGGGTTGCCTATGTCTTCCAGGCGACACGACGCTATCATGGTCACTGTTGACAGGTTGACCAAGGTAGCCCATTTCTCTCCCATTTGATCTTCCTATACTACTTTTGTGGTGGCTAGGTGTTCATGGAAGACATTGTTCAAACGATTACATGGGATACCATGCAGGATTATTTCTGACAGAGATTCGGTATTCACATCTGCGTTATGGACATCTTTGCAGCGGTCCTTAGGGACTAAGTTGAATTTTAGTTCTACCTACCATCCAGAGACAGATGGTCAGACTGAGAGATTCAATCAGGTGCTTGAGGATATGCTTCGCATGTACGTCATGGACCAACAATCTCGTTGGGAAGATTATCTGCATTTGGTCGAGTTTGCCTATAACAATGGCTATCATAGTTCGATTGGCATGGCTCCATTTCAGGATTTATATGGTTGTCCTTGTCATACCCCTTTGAGTTGGGATCGATTAGAGGACAGGGTTCTTCTTGGACCCGAAATGCTTTGAGATATGGAGCAGCAGGTAGCTCGCATCTGAGAGCATCTTGTAGCGGCTCAGGACAGGCAGAAGAAGTTTGCTGATGTGCACAGAGTTGATCGCCAGTTTGCTGTAGGTGATCGAGTGTTTCTTCGAGTTCGTCCTCGGAAGAGCCCTATTCGTTATGGAAAGGGTTTTAAGCTTGCACCCTGTTTTGTAGGTCCGTTTGAGGTGTTAGAGCGTATTGGTCCTGTTGCCTATCGCCTGGCCTTGCCACCCAGTCTGTCGCGGATTCACGATGTGTTTCATGTTTCTGTCCTTAGGCCTTATTTTCTTGATGTTACTCATGTACTTGATTGGAATGCTCTACAGGTCAAGGATGGGTAGCTAGCTCTAGAGCCCGTGGTCGTGGTGCAGCACAGGAGACTCATTCTCAGAGGTAGGGATATTGAGTAGGTGATGGTCCAATGGGACCCCAATGATGAGACTTCAGCGACATGGGAGGATGCTTTCCGTATGAGAGAATCCTACCCTTGTTTTCTGGCTTACAGGAGTAAGCCAGATTTAAGGGGGGGAGGATGTAATAACCCTCCTAGTTGCTAGTTGGACTCTATAGTTTTTATGCTTTGATTGGATACATTGATACTATGATAGTACTGGTTTTGTGTGATTGGTTAGTTAGACATTTGATGATGTTGTTATTCCATTTGTGGACATGATTATTTCATATGATATTGTCGTTGGCGATGTTAGTTTATTTTAGAATTATATTATGATGCAGTGATTTAATAAATTATGTAATGAGATGAATTGTTAGTTTAGGAATGTTGTTTTATCAATCATATTATAATTGTTAGGATAGATGTGATGAAGGACAGTGTAGCATCACTCATTGCGAGTGCTCTGTTACGCTGTGATTCCTTCTCACAATACAATGCTTTGATTTTATAGATATATGCACATGTACAAGACTTCGTTTGTATGCAGGTATTGCAGGTACATAGTCTCAATTCCACCTGCTTCGGCAGGATAGGGCGAGCACCAATAGCCCAATGGTCAATGTTGAAACATAGGTGACAATGAAGTCATCTCGAGTCCCATGTTGTCAAACCTTCGATTTGATTGGTATTGTACGTTTTGTTCTTGTAGTTGTCATTTTTGGTTTGTGTTTGTGTATTGTCGTATTTTATCAATGTGGCACTTTATAAGTTATGATTTATTTTATTTAAATGATTGTTATTAATATGGCACTTTATAAGTTATGATTTATTTAATTTATATGATTGTGTATTTTAATGTCAAGATTAAATTATTTTTAAATATTTAGAAGTTTTAGTTTTAATGTTATAAACCTTATTAAATACTAATTAAATATTAAAATGTATTCATGATTTTAATTAATTATCTTGTTGAGGATAATTATTAAAATAAAGTATCTTTTGTGCAAAACAAATAAATCTTGCAAAAGCAGTTTTTTTAAATAGAAGGTATTGAAAAGGAAACATGCTGGAATGAATTTAGACAGTTTCTTTTATATTAGATTTTTTTTTAGAGTTTTAAAAGGGAAAGTGGCATATTTTATTTAGTGGCATAATGGAGAATTTTCATTCACGGGAAGAATGTCCCAGAAGTTTTAAAAGAAAAAAATAAAATAAAAAATAAGGTCGGGGGAAGGTTGAAATCTTCTGAAGTTTTTGGAAAAGGGTCTGTCAATCGATTGCTGCATGTTTTGGGAAGGGTTTTCTAAGAGAAGATTAGATTTGAAGTGGAGCATGATATTCTGAAGAGAGGATTCTGAAGGAGGAACAAAAGCTGTTCGAGAAAACCGTCAGAATCAAGCGAGCTTCATCAATTTTCTCAACTAAGCGCAGGACACCAGGTTCCACTTATTTTTTTTCTCTTGTTTTCTCTTTCATCTTTCTGTTTCAGGGAAAAAAATAAAATAAAATAGAACAATTAATTAAAATGATTTGTGAGGGTAAACAAATTTTTTGTTGAATGAAAAATTTTTGGAAAATATTAGACCAGTTTTCTAAAAGTTATTGGATTGATTTCAATCTGTCAAAACAAAAACTTTCATTTTCTGAAAAGTCCAATTTGATTATAATGGGATTTTGGGGGATAAATTGATCTCATCTTTGAGAATAATGAATTTGAAATTTCTCTAGAAATATAAATATATATGAAGGTTGTGTTTTAAATCATCCCTCTGTATCTTTTTACTCTGTATTTTTTTTTACTCTGTTAGTTACATATTTAAATTATTCCTCTGTATCTTTTTACTTTGTTATTTACATATTTAAATTACCCCTTTGTATTTTCTTACTCTGTTATATATATATATATAACTCATCCCTACAGATTTTTACTCGGTTATATTAATATATATATATATATATGCATCATTTATATGTATATATATAAAGGTATTTTTTTTTTTTTTAAATCTATTTACACATATTTTTTTGTGCATCGGTCGTACGAATTTATTTGTCACTGTGCGTCGGCCGTACGAAATTAGGTTTCGCAGTGTTGAATGAAAATAAATTTATGAAATTTTCTTTTGTTAAAAATTAAATTGTATTTTTTTAAAAAAAAAATTTAGGGGAGGGTTGAAGGGACGGTCGAAGCTATACCCTTCTCCCCTCATCCCTACGTACTCACTGCACATAGCAGTCTTATGGACTGCTATGCACAGCAGTCTTAATGACTGTTGCGCGTAAAAGTCAATAAGACTGCTATGGCAGTGAGCAGGGCCGTCGGCCCTGCCCTTTATTTTATGGGAAGTTTTAAATTTTTAAATTTTTTTATTTTTATAAATATATAAATTTATATATATATATATGAATATGTATATTTTGGTGTATAAATATAAATTTTATTAAATATAATAAATATAATTTATTTTATTTAAAATATAATAAATATAATTTATTTTATTTAAAATATAATCTTGATTATTTTATTTAATATTATTTTACTTAAAGATGTAATTTATGTATTTTTTTAAATGGTTAAATAATGTTTATGAATATTTAGATAAAGTGTTATTTTAGCCGTTGTTTTGTTGAATTATTATTTCAAAACAGAAAATTTGCCATAAATTGTTGTTAGAGGTTTATATCGAGCAGATAGTATTCCTTATTTTTGATGATTGGAATTTGATCATCTTTTCTTTTGTAATAATCGTTACTTGGTGAAATTAAATTTATTATGAAATTGGGAATGGAATTAAATTTTAATGGTGCAAGTTTGCAACATATTATTTGTGTTTTCATTTACGTTAGGGTCATCGTTTCGTGTTGCCTTTGGGGGAACCCTGTTGTCTTGCAACCCTTGATCCAGAGGCATGTTTAATTGTGAATGTTGTCTTCATCTCAGTTATACTTTTGGAATTGAAACTTTTGGTTTTGTGCTTGGAAGGGTTGAACAATATTGTTAAGACTTTTGGTTATGAGTTATCGCGAGAGGGTTAATGCCTCGCATGTTCTTGTTTTGAGTTTTATGTGTTAGATGTTTGAGTTCAACCCTTGCCTAGTTTTATTTGTTTATGTTAGGGGTCTTAGGGAGAGTGGCTCTTCGTGGGGGTCGGCACCTTGGTTAAGAGGAAGTGCACAGGAGAACCCACGTAAGAGTAGTTAAACAAGTGATAACCTAAAAATAGAATTAGGGGGGATGGGTAGTAAAACACTCAAGATAATAAAAATTGGTTTCCTCGTCTATGCATTAGGGCTAACATAGACTAATGATAGATTGAGAAGGCTGTGGTTGGCAAAGTCATAATCTCGTCTTCATGAGAGGTTATTGACTTCGCATGAGCTACCCTATGGTGTCGGCGCCTCAAGTAGGAGGAAGAGCCAAGAGATCCATAGATGGGTGCGGCGCCTCAAGTTGGAGGAAGAGCCAGGAGATCCCATGAGAGCTATGCGATGGCACTCTCCACTAGACTTCATGTTTGCCTTGTTGCTTTTTGCCTCTGGAAATGTATTTTGGATTTTGAATGTTGTATCAGTTTCCTTAGTTTTGTACTCCTTTTGTGATTATGATTCTTATGGAAGTGATTATGAACATTCTTTGTTGACTTGTTATTGTTATTGCTTGGTTTAATTGTAGCCTCTGATTTTTGTATTTGAGTTTGTACCTTGTTGTTCATGGAGTCGGTTTGACAATCATGGTCAAGTTAACTTCATTGTCACCTCTGATCACGGGGGGTGAGTTATCTATAATTCACATGGTTGGGTGGAACGTGCTCTGCACCCGTTGGTTTCCCCTTCAGCATCCTTTGTTCGCAGCTTTTCCGTAGTTGGAGTTGTACCAATGCTCACTTTGTTATTCAAAATTCATTATAATTTGTATCATCCCACTTGTTTGGGAAATTCATTGTAATTCTTATATCAAAAGATTGTAATGTAACATTATAACAATGATGTAATAGTTAGGATTCTATGTAACTTTATTTGATGTGATTCATATGATTGTATTATGTGGTATATTAATATTCTTGCTCTTGGTTGATGGATGTACATTTATTGATGGTTATTATAATATTAATGGTTACATGACTTATCATTATCTTTTTCTTCCATTTAGTTATTGCAATGTAACCTCGCATGCCCCAGAGAACTAAGTGTAGTAATGTGATGTAATTTGTTTTGTGATTATGGTTAATGTATTGTATGTTTAATTTATTTTCTTTAAAAAAATAAAATAAAAATTTGCCTTGTGTGTGTTCTCTGGGGTTTGCACGATGGGCACCCTCATGGCCTTTAAAATAAACAATGAGGAAATCATCATCCCTAAGAAAACTAAATCATCAACATACAAGACAACAACCAAAATCTTACCATTTGTTGCCTTGATGTAAAGAGTGGGCTCACCATCGCTTAAAGCCATTTCTCATAAAATGAGTCAATCATGTTGTACCATGCTCGTGGAGCTTGCTTCAGCCCATAAAGAGCCTTCTTCAGCCTATACACCTTGTGTTCTTGACCCAAAAATTCATATCTGAATGGTTGCTCCACATATACCTCTTCATTCAATACTCCATTAACGAAGGCGAACTTCACATCCATTTGAAATACCTTCCATTTGTGTTGGGCTGCAATTGCTATGACTGCTCGCACAATTTCCACCCTTGCAATAGGGGAAAATGTCTCATTATAATTCCTCCTAAATCAAGTGTTTGTAAATTTGGACCACCAATCATGCTTTGTGTCACTCTATCCTTCCTTCGGCGTTGCATTTGGTCTTGTAGACCCATTTCACCCCAATAACTTGCATGTTGGGAGGAAAATCAGTTAACTCCCATGTATTGTTCCTCTCAGATCCTGCCTCCTCTTTCACAACATCCTCAAAATAAATCAGATCACCATGAGGAAACAATGCAAAATTCAAGACTCTACCAAATTCTTCATCATACCTTTTATTTTAGATTTCTTGCTTTTGTTCTTTTGAATATAGGTTCAATCTTATATGCATGGATGCGGGAGTTGAATAGAAAGTGGAGTTATTGCTTTGAGGCCTCCTCCTGAGCTTCTCTCAGAGCCTTCTGGTGACCCCGGCGGTTCGGTTCTCTCGTGAGCTGGGCTCTGTTTCTGAGCCAATCAAGATCTCTGCGGAGCCAGACCTCCCGCCAGCCTGGCATCGTTTGCATGTCTCTTCCGCTTTAGGGATTCGCCAGAGCCATCTGGAGCTTTCAAGAGCTCTTTCCAAAGCTTTAAGATTTTAAGAGTTCTTCGTGAGCTCATCTCGACGCTTCTGTGTGGATCATATGCAAGCTCTTCTTCTTTGTTCTATTTGTGTTTCTTCAGAGCCTTCCTCGGCTACGAGCTGTCAAGAGCTAAATGCACTGTCCCATGATTCTTCTAAGAAATCCACCGCCTCTACCGATGACGCATTTTCTCGTGACCGAAGCAGGCCAACCGAGAGGCTTTGGAGTCTTCACAATAGCCCATGAAAATTCATTTTTCACCCTTGTCATCCAATTTCTACCTCTTTTCTTTAGGAATATGTGTATATGCTACACACTCGAACACTCTCAAGTTCTCAACTATCCACTTGCATCTTGTCCATGCCTCTTGAGGTATCTTGTCATGGACCTCCTTTGTTGGACTTCTATTAATCAAATAAACAACTATTGCTATAGCCTCTCCCCAATATTTAGTCGGGAGTCCTTTTTCTTTCATCATGCTCCTTTCCTTCTCCATGATGGTCCTATTCTTTCTCTCAACCACCTGATGAGCCAGAGTATAACGGGTTGTTAGCTCCCTTTCATGCCATTTTTCTTGAAAAATTCACAAACAAATTAGAGGTATACTTTCAGTGATTCCGAATTTTAGGACCTTGATGAAATTTACACTCTCCTTTTTAGCTTGGCCCAAACAATAAAACTTGTTAAATGCTTCACTGCAAAAAATAGACCCATGTCTTACAGCTGTAATCATCAATGAAGGTCATAAAAAATCTACTTTTACCAACATAAATGATTTGCATAGGGCCTACCAAATCCATATGCACTAGCTCCAATGGTGCTCTTTCCCTTGTAGAGTTTCCTAATTGAAAGGGTTACCTATGTTGCTTGCCCAAAATTAAAGCCTCACATCTAACACTAGGCTCTACTATCCTTGGCAAGCCATCTATCATATTGTTCTTGGCAAAAAGACTCAAACTAGCATAGCCTAAATGTCCATACCTGAGATTCCATAGCTTGGAGGGGTCTTGAATGGTGCTCTTAAGCGCTACTTGATGTACTGATGTACATTTTCCATTCTTGAGAGGTGCAGCAACAGACTAAGATGAGAAACACATCTCAATCTTCAAAGGAAACATCCTGTTCTTTGTCATTTGAACTGTTGCAAACACCTTCGTCCTCTCATTCTTGTCATAAATGATGCATTGACCCTTCTCAATCAGCACTTTGTATCCATTTTGGATCAGTTGTGCAACACTCATCAGGGTATGCTTTAACCCAGGAGCAAGAAATGCATTTTGTATCTCTTTCTTCTCACCTTGCTTGGTGTGGATCATAATAGATTCTCTTCCCACAACTGGAACTACTCCATTGTTCCCCATTCTAATTTTAAACTTTACATTTTTATCAATGAAAGGAAAAAGGCTTTCATTACCACTCATGTGGTTGCTGCAACAATTGTCCAAATACCAAACTTCGGGGCCTTCTTCACCAATGTTGCACATGATGAAGGTTGTGGACTAATTTCCTTCAGCCACATTCGAATCAGCCATATTTGCACTTTGTTTTGACTGATCTCTTTGCTTTTTCCAGCACTCACTTGCATAATGGCCAAAATTATGACAGTAGTAGCATGCAACATTGCTCTTGTCATTCTTATGATACAAACTGTTGTTCTTCTTGCCTCTTCAGGAGCTAGTCTGAGAGTTGCTCGCTCCCTCTTGGCTATTTTCTCAACCTGAGCATTCTTCACTAGCATTACCACGCCCAAATCTCCCTCTACCACGTCTAGAGCTATTTCTACCTCTCCCCTTGCCTCTTGCATTTGATTGAGCTTTAAAATCTTGCTCTTGGGAAGAAGTAGCAAACCTATTTAGGTGTTGCTCATGGGTTTGCAGAGAACCCATCAACTCATCAACAGACAATGTTGTGAGATCCTTTGCCTCTTCAATGATAATCACCACTGCATCAAATTTTGCGGGCTGGCTCCTGAGGATTTTCACCACAATCCTCTGGTCTTCAAAGGCTTCTCCATTCACTCTCAGTTGGTTTATTAAACCTGAGAGTCTTGTGTGAAAATAGAAATGGACTCATTGTCCTTCATTTCAAGAGTCTCAAACTCTCTTTGAAGCTTCCAGAGCTTCACCAATCTGACCTTGTCAGTCCCTTTGTAGTTCATCTAGAGGATTTCCCAAGCTTCCTTCGCATAGTTAGCTGTTGCTATTCTGGGAAAAATGGCCTCTGTCAAGGCTGCTTCTATCAAACTCAATTCCTTAGCCTCTTTCCTCAACTCCTTCAACTAGTTCTTCTGGTTGCTTGTGAGCACAACATATGTTGCTAGGTCAGTTACATCATTGAACCCAGTGACCACAAACTCCCACAAATCATTGGCGACCATTATGGTCTTCATCTTCCTTTCCCAAACATCATAGTTTTTTCCATTAAAGGATGGTGGTTGCTGCCAACTCTTTCCTTCATCTCCAGCCATGTATCCTACACAAGAACTTAATACCCAGAAAAAACAAAAAAAAAACAAATGCCCTAACTCACAAGGAAA
>VDFB02160554.1:0-29756 GCA_007258455.2 Sequoia sempervirens | reverse complement strand
ACTCCTTGTGGAGAAGGACACCAACACCCCTCCCTATTTATCTTTCGAAAAAGATGTCTATATCTATTCCTCATGACCTAACCAACACCCTATGAAGTGCCACTCTGAAGAGGAAGATTGAGACGATTGCAATAAAAAACATCTCCCAGATCCACACCCTCAACCAAGTCACACTTTGTCGAAACAATTTCTCCCAAAGAATGAAGAATTTTCCACCACAAATGTTGGACAACCAACTTCACATCTTGAAAAATCTTGCAGTTCCTCTCCAACCAAATATGCTAGACAATAAAGGTTAGTCCAAGAGCCCAAGCAACTTGAATAAAAGAAGTCTTAACAAGGACCTTGCCCCACCAAGCAAAAAACTCAGCCAAACTGGGAACATGCCAGCAAACTTGGTTCCACACACCCCACCAGAAGTGTCAAATCTCCCTAGAGAAGGAACATTGGAAGAAGAGATGAGAGACACTCTCCTCACTATTAGGACACAAAACACACATTGAGGGACCCTGGAGTCCATGCTTACACAAGTTATCCCAAGTACGACACTAATTCTGAATCACCAACCACATGAAAAAATTGAACTTGGGCCAAGAAAATTTGTTCCACACTTGTTTCCACCGAGGAACCTCTATGTCCCCAAACATTTATCTAACCAACTTCCCATAACCCATTGAAATAGAGTACTTACCAGATAAATCACTGCTACCCCAAGCCAAGACATAATGCCCCACCAAAGTATTGCATTCACACAAGGAAAGAATCTAAGACAACTCTTTCCTATCCTCCTCTGACCCTCGTGGCGGCCATTCAGAAGAGTGTTTCCATCTAAAACTAGCAACTAGCCCAAAATTTCAAGCAATCTTATAATGCTCAATTGTATTCCAACCCACAGTATTAAAATGATTACAAAGGGGCTAGAGGTGAGGATAAGCAGAAAGGATAGTAGGATGACCATCCCAAGAATCCCTCCAAAAAAGAGCCTATGAACCCATATGATAGATCCAAAATAACCCATTCTTAACCAACTAAGCCCCTGTTTTCAAATTATGCTAGATCATATATCCCCTTCACTCTAAAGGAAAGTGAGGAACATCAAAAGTATTAACATCTTTAAGATACTTATGGGTGAGAATACAAGCCCAAAGCTGATCCTGACTAGTACACTAGCACCAATATAACTTGGCAGCGAGAGCTTGCCCATTCAAAATAGCAGATCATCAGCCAAGGCCCCCCTCTTTCTTTGGTCTACACATAGTATCCCACTTAACAAGACTCAACTTAGTCATCTGCAAGTTACCATTCCAAAGAAATTATCGTGAGAGGGAATTGAACTCCCTAAGGAAATACATAGGAGTAGCCTGAACAAAACACCTGTAAATAGGGAGATCTTGGATAATAGACTTTAGAAGAGTCACTCTAACAACAGTAGATAACCAACAATGAGTCTAATGAGTGACCTTACTACGCAACTTATCAAGTAAATTCTGCCAAGAAGACCTGGGTTTCCTACCAATAAGAAGAGGAATACCGATATAGACAAAGGGAAGAGAATCAATCTGAAACCTCAAAATATTTGCAAGCCGTTGTTGAATATAGCTTGAGGAGTATTAAAAAAGAAGATAGATGACTTGTGCTCATTGATTTTTTGACATGAAGCGGCAAGGTAAGTATCCTAATCCTACCTAAAAGAATCAGCTTCCTAAAGATGAGCCCTCCCCATAAGAGTAGTGTCATCAACAAACTAAAGATGAGAAAGTTATGGCATCCCATTGCCCCAACACCAACCTTGAATCATGGACTGGGAAACCTAAGACTTAAGAAATCTTCCTAGACCCTCAGCCATAATAAGAAATAGATAAGGGGATAGAGGATCTCCTTGATGAAGGCCCTTGGAGGCCCCAAAAAGCTCAGAAGGTTCCCCATTCATAATAATAGAGAAAAAGGAAGAGGTAACACAACTCATAGTCCAACTAATCCATTTTGGACTAAAATCAAAGCCTAAGAGAAGTACAAAAACCAATAAATAGAAAATTAAATATTTTAAATACAAATAAAAAACAATTACAAAAACCAACAAAACACAACCACAAAATAATAAAACAAACAAAAGAAATTTGACTAAAAAAGAATACAAAAATAAGACCAAGAAAGACTAAAAAGAAAAATAAAAATACAATGACAAACAACCAACCAAACAAAAACCTACAAAACACAATTAAACCAACAAACCTCCAAGATCAACCAAAAACCTCCAAACACGAAGATACAAACCAAGACAAAACAAAAAAAAAAGCTCCAAGAGAAAAAAAATACAAAAAATACATACCAACACAACAACAAAAACACACACACACACATACTCATACAAATACAAATATAAACATACATGGTCCTATACATGCATACCCATACACATACGCAAACAAATACCTATACAAACAAAACCATATGCATATGTATCCACATCCACATCCACATACATAAACATACAAAAAAACCATACACAAGCACATACATACCAACACACAAACAATTACAAACCTACAAGAAAAAAAAAACACAACTACATACATATACATACACCTACAAATACATACAAACATACGCATACATACAATAACATACAAATACATACCCAAACACATGCACAAACATATACATAAACATATATGTGTGTGTGTGTATTAAACATTTTATTTATTATTAAACAATAAAACATGAAAAAACCCGAAAAACCATGGTCTACAGACCCTATCGAAAAGAACCAAAAAAGAGTTTGGTTCTTTAGCATTTAGTTGAAATTTAAAGATAACATGATGGAAATATTCGTTCCATGGAATGAATCCAATTTGGTGAGATTGCTAAGTCAAATATTTTTTGGTCGAGAAAGTGTTGTTAAGCTTTTTGACTTTTGGATTCTTAGTACATTACTTATACAGGATATACGTATATTTATTTTAAAAGGTCAAGCAAGAAAAGGTGGAATGATAATAGCATTGTTGGATTACTTTTCTATTTTTTAAGTACTCAAGCTTTAATTGAAAGAGACAAATCATCATATAATTTGATGAAGATATTTCCATTTGTACAACATTTTGGAGCTAGAAAGGAAAATTTGTTGCTCATTCTACATCTATCTATGTCTTTTCCAAAAGACAAAAGGAGATATCAACATCGTTTCCTTAATCCAAAAGAACATGTTTGGATTTTATCAAGGTCTAACACAAATCTAAATCATAAAAATGATAGAATCTTAGAGAACCAAGGAACAATATGTTGGGAAAGCCCTTCGGAGAAGGAATTGAATAACATTGAATGGGAGATTGATTCATCTTTTAATTCAATTCGAAACGAATGTTGGGAACAACTTGAAAACCTTGATGAATGGAGGAAATTGGTACTTATTAATAACTCGGTTATTGATATTGAGGCACTAGAAAGCAAAAGTGAGTAGCTAGAAAAGAATTTAGTTCAAACAGAACAATTGGATTTCTCTTCAAAATCAGAACAATACATAATTGTGGAGAGGAAAAAAAGAGTTAAAGAAATTGAAGGCTATAAAGAAGAAATCCAAGTTATAAAAAGAGCAGTGGATAAATTGGAAAACCAAAATCTAATGCAACAAGAAGAAATTGAACAAAAAAAATTAGATTGAACAAGAGAATCTTATTCATTCTCAGAGTCAGAATTTTTGAAAGGATTCTTTGATGATTTGTCAATAGATGAATCATGTATAAGTATTAATTATATTAAGAAACCTAGTGAAAATTTCAAATTGTTGAAAAGACGACAAGATGCTTTTCAATATTTCAGGGGATTAGAAAAAAATAGAATAGTTGATCTGTGGAAGGTGAAAACATTTCTTAAGAATCCTTCTGCAAACTATGATATTTTATCAGATCCCGGAAGGAGCATTAGAAAAGATATAAATCAATTAAATTGTATTATATATATATATATATATATGTTTATGTGTGTATATATATGTGTGTTTTTATGTATATATATACACACATAAACACACACATGCACACACGTACACACACACTCACTCACACACACATATATATCTAACACATACACAAATACATATTCATACACATAACTATATACATAAACATACACAAACACATATGCATACACATACCTAAATACAAAAACATACACAATCACATACAAATACCTACAACCACCTACAATTGCATACCCAAACCAATACATACACCTACACATACATGAACACATAAAAACAAAAACCTAAACATATACATACAAATACATATACAGACACATAAAAACATACCTAAACCTATACATGTACAAATACATATACAAATACACAAAAAACCACATAAAATCACATACACATATAAACACATACATATACATATAAACACATAGAAATAAAAACACATACATATATAAACACATACATATAGATATATACATATAAATATACATACCTATCCAATACATATACTCATAAAAACACATACATATACCCATACATATATAAACAAAAACACATACATGCACAATACAAACACATGCACATGCACAAACACGCAAAAACCTCAACACATACACCTCCATACGCATACACATACAAAAAAAAAACCTAACTAAACAAGCACATCCATACATACACAAACCTGCGCCTACACATACACCTAAATACACAAACATAAACATACACATACAGACACAACACATGCATACACAACCGATACATGAAAATCATAAATAAAATATACATAAACGACTATAAATAAACATATACCTACATATATATAAACAAGCATAATAAAATTATGCAAATCCATGCATACTAAAATAAAAAATATAAATACTTTCTCTCTATATATGAAATATTGTTATAATAATTTATATCTTATTATAATATGATTCATTAATATTTACTTTTAAATTCATAAAAATATATACAAACAAGCATACACAAAATTATGCTCTCTCTCATTGTTGTCCTGAAATATTGTTATAATAATTTATATCTTATTCTAATGATTCCTTAATATAATATTGTTATAATAATTTATATCTTATTATAATATGATTCCTTAATATTTACTTTTAAATTCATAAAAATATACATCTAATAATAAATCACTATCTGTGTGCCTATTGATTTTCCTGTTCATGCATCTTTCGGTCCCAAGGTCAAATCTAAGCTCACAACTGACTACAAGAGTAGTTGTAGTTACTTGCATTCATTTATCTTTGTCCACTCAAGAACAGCTCATTTTCTTTCTATAAATATAACTAGCAAATCGACCTTGGGGTGCAATGGGTACGAAGACAATATAGTGAATTTTGTGTTAATTTTGTTTATTTAAAAATGGGAAAACTGATTTACAGCTGTAAAGTAGAAATATTTTTTTTACTTAATTTCTAGAAAAGGTGAAGTCTGAAAATCAGGTATGTGGCCATGAAGTATCTTGTCCCACATTCTTGTACACACATAACCGCATTTTTTTGAAAGTTTTTGAAGCCTTTTTAACAAATCCCTTTTGTGTACACCCGGTAATGATGGCATTCCATGAGATCAAATTATTTTGAGGCATTTTGTCAAACAATTCATATGCCTTGTCTATGCTATTTCCATTATGCTTTGGTGGATGTCCATACCCCGTTCAAAAGCTCCCATTTTGACACAGTCAAGGAGGATGCTGGCGAAGGTTGCAAAGTCTGGTTGTAGACCTGCCAATTGCATTTTCTTGAAAATTTCTGAAGCCTTTTCAACAAATCCCTTTTCTATACAAAGGTTAAGCAGTTGGTGCTAGGTGTATTCCCTTGCCTTGTAATCATTACCACTATAATTGAGGAAAAATGTTAATAACTACTCATCATCTTCAGATGACTGAAAACCACACAAATAAAAAACCAATGAAAAAATTAAAAATATAAAAGCTATCAGATCAATTCATAAATGGTAAAGAGTCTAGTTATCAGAATTTTTAGAATCTGTATCTTTGAATTTTTCATTCCATGTATTTTTATTGCCATTTTTCAATTCAAATGATCAATATAATAATGGCAAAAAATGACTTAGCCACACACTACATTACAAAATGATCAATTCAGAAAATAAAATATTACTTGCTCCAAATCCTTAGCACAAGGGAAAAGTATATGAAAATATATATAACATAAACTCAACCGCAGAAATAATAAGACAAATACAGTTGGGCTCCTACTCTTTACATTTCAATAATAATCATACATATTGACAAATAATTACAAGAATCCATAATGTAAGTTAACATCAGAATTATAATACAACGTACCTACCAAAGTCTCGATGTTCTTAGCAGATTTTAAGCCTTTGTTTTGCATAGTAAATGAAAGAATTCAAAGGACCATTCATTGCATGGTGGGTCTTCTTGTCAATGATGTAACTCCTTTGTATATTGTTTAAAAAAATCAGGTTGGCAAATGCGTGGAAATTGGTGTGCCAATGCTTATTATATTTATTGGATTTCTCAAAATGTTTAACTTTCTTCTTTGTTGATTTCCCACTCAATTTTAAGTTTTAATAAAGAGCCTTAATAATTCTTATGCTTATCAAAGTTTGAATGCACATTATTAATTAATAAATAATTAATAATGGAAGTGTGAATGCACATTTACAAATGACACTACTTTTGACCCTAAACAAATAGTTGAATATGTATGAAATAATGATAAATGTTGACCACTGTGTTAGGTCAAGCGTAGTTTTTTCAACCATGGATAGTTTTATCATTTTTTCCTTTTTCTTTCCTGTCTCATACATCCACTTGTTTCTAGAGAACGCTCAACACTAGGTGCTTCATGTGGTGAATTCCCAAAACGGGGTCTTGCACGTCTAACACAAACATTTCGGCACAATAGTTTGAATTTTTTTTTGATTAGCCCATAAACACCTGTTTGCAAATTTCTAAAGAGGAGTTTTAATGGGCCTAGACGAGTGATTAGCCTTCTATTAAAAAAATCTACAAAAATGCAATAATGAGCACCATAAAAGACATTAACTGATATCTTTGCAATACTTTTCTACCACTATATGTAGCATAAACTGGTGTTAATTTATTTGCAATCAGCCATTTGAAATTAATAACACAAACCTTGACAGGCACCATACTAAAATTGGTCACATTCAGATCCATTAGTTTCTAAGAGATCTCTTGCTTTATGCCTGATGCCATTTCCTGCAATGAAAAGACAACAAATATGACAACTCTTCTTACATTTCACATTACAGAAATTGTTATTTAGTTACAGAAAATGGCAAGAAAAATCCCAAATATCAGCAGTAATGCAAAAAAAATTGTTTAGCTGTGTCTTCTTTGGAAGCTTACTCAAGCTCAACAAGCAACTTATCTGGAAAGACTGAAGGACTAGACAACAACTAACATATGTGTGTTTGACCTTTACCTGCAAGAGGTCAGCTAGCAATTTCTTATCAACTTACAACCCATATCAGTTACACAAAATGATAGTTATATGTTTTCTAAATTTCATTTGTGCCTATGTGAAAAGGAATATAATTACTTTGTTTGATCATTTTTATAAATCAATATAACAATTTTTTGGCACATTAATTAACCCTATAAATGTATGAATATTATTTTTTCATATTTTATCCAGTCTTGTATGATAATACAGATTTGCAAAATAATCAAAACTAGAAATTAACAAACCCCAAAATCAACAAATAGAAAAGATATAACATTGAAACATTGATTGCTCATAAACCATAACACACTTGCAGAAAATTAAATATGCCACAAAAGCAATAGTGCTCTTTATCTTGGATTTGAAACTAAATGTTTGTCTTGATAGAAATAAAGAAATGTTTTCTTTTCTCTGCTTGCTTTTTGGTTGTAGGTATCCATATTTCTAAAATCTAGCAATTTGAACTGGCAAAAATGTACAAGTTATACTAATGAACTAATTTGATCAACTGATTTGTTGTAGAGTGGAGTACTGAAACAATTATCAACCATGTATCGTCTAGTTGTTGCTATTGAAGTTGGTGTTGTAGTTTGTCCTCAAATTGGTAAGTTCTATGTAGTGTATTACGCTGACAATCTTCATATTTAGCACCATATTCAACACCATTCTATGGCAGAAAAAAGGAAAAGGAAAGCAACCCAATGTGACCAACCACCATGAAAATCTTGTAAACAACACTGGTCACGTAGGGTTGTTGAAAAAAAGTATATAGAGCACATTCCTAATTTTGAATACAATCTTCAGGTCTTGATATGAATAATGAAGAAGGGCCCTACCAAAAAGTACATTGATGGAAAACACCATCATTCCCTGGCTCCGTCTACTTTGACAAAACTGTAATTTTTTACCTTTCTTTATATCTTTTGAGGTATATCATATCAAAAAAAGCCCAGAAAACCAGTTGGGCTCATTAAAATTGAGTAGAGGCAGAACATGCTTAGTTTTGAAATAGGGAAGCATAACTTACTTCCACAATAAGCATATCTTTTTAAGGATGTCAGTGAACACACGTTGTGAGATGATTGATCATACATGTTCAACAGGTCCTCTTTCGACAAATCATCAATTTCCACCCTCAAACAAGCTTTTAGGCTGAATAACAAGCTTAGAAAGGAAGCATCGTGGTTTTGGCAAGTGCCATACCAGATGTGCTTAATAAGTTAATAATACACAGAACACCAAAACATTTATGACGTATAGAGAAATCTACTTATAACAGATAACTGGTTTGCTGTTCCTAGAAAATTAAGGATGTAACTGCATCACTTATAAAGAGGAATACAATTCACAGGATATTTAAAATCCCTAAAATGGAGGCTTAAATTTATTATGTAGCAAAAATTAGACAGAAACCAATTATGACATATCCAAACTCTATTTTTGACATAAATTTAATATCAGATGATTGACAAAGTGCAATAGCCCTTTGAAAAATACGGTACTAGTCATCAAAAATGGAAGGGAATTTGAATTTCCTTATTTTTGAAACATGGCATTTAGTATTTACTATTTGGTATGATTCATATAAGTTCCAACTTGAATTTAACAATAAAGTTAGATTACTGATCTTGTGCTTCATGATTGTAACTAAAGCAAAAGGTAAGTTCTCTATAATTGTGGCTATGTAGTCTGCAACAGATTTGGTTTTCACAGATCAATTTGTCTTTTTCAACAGCCAAAAAATTATCATGGCCAGCAGTCAAAAATTTGAACATGACAGAAGAGGTTGCAATTTCAAGAAGAGAGAAAAACTGTGTTTTTTATATTACTGTGATGTGGAACAAAAAAACTGAAGACATTGTCTATGAACATTGAATTACTACCTCCAACAAAAAAACTCAACTCACTCAACAAAACTGTATAAAAGATACAACTACCGATTGAAAAATATGAAAATGAATCATATTTGTCAGTAATCCTGCACACACAGTCAAAGTCTCAACATGCTTTGCTGGTCAAAACTGATTTATTAGTGTATCGAACTATTGTGTCTACTGCCACTATGAAGTTTCTGGATTGGACTCTTCACTGCAACAAATCCTGCCATTTCATTTTTAGTGCTGCTAGGATTTTCAGACACCGCCAGATTCTGTTGGCCATATGACCAGTTAAGTTGATGATGTTGTCCTCAACTTTATACAAAAGATATCACTCTGTTGAGACTGTCATTGATAAGGGTAACATAAGTGGAAAGTCAAACCACCTCTCAAAAATGTGGCCTAGTCATATTTATGTATTTCAGAAGTTTAATTTGCATAAAATGGTCAAAATGGTAGTTAGCACAGGATCGTCTCACTTTAAACACAAACTAATTAGAGCATAGAAGTCACCTCCTGTATCACTCATCTAGCCAAAAAACCTACACAATCAGCTAAAATTTCAAAGTAGTTTCACTGCCTCTGCTATCTTCTTCATCTCCATCTACAGACTGTAGAGGTTTTCTCACTAACAGAGAACTGCCCATATTAATCGCCTCTCCATTTTGGGCATTTTCTTCACCTTTGCAACTGGAACTCTCTGATTTTCCATCTCCTACACTTTCCTCTCTGCCACCATCTGTAGAAGTTCCCCTAGCGCCAGAAGACTATCTTGTCAACTGTAAAGGCCCTTAAGGTGAGCTTAAAGACTATGAAGGAGTATGATGTTGTTCACAATAGGTAAGTTGTGAACGCTGTAGTTGAGAAGATTGATTCACCTGGGAATAATATTCTTGGGAAATTGGTGATTGGCAATAGTGTGACTGGGAATGAGAAGTGGTAGTATTTGAAAGGGGACTGTAAAGTCCTGGAGCTTGATGGGCTGCTGCTGCAGCATGTGCTGCTGCATAATCAGGGGGCACCCAAATTCCTCCAAGAACCACCAACTATGGAGCTTGAGAAGCAGATGTATGAGGAGAAGGACTTGGCCTTCTGGTGTGCAAACAGTATTTAAACAAACAACAAGTACTGGCTATTTGAATTGTAACTATCTTTTAAGAGAATGCTTGACTATAAACAACACATTCACCACATATCAACAAAGAAACTCCCTAAGAATCTATATACAGTCCTTATCTACATGAATGAAAAAAAAATACTATGAAGAGAATAGCTGATCTTTGTTAATATCTTTTGTAGCACAAGTGTATTGCAGACAAACTCAAATTGTGGAGGGATAACATTAAATAAAAAAATCCATTTTGCATAAATAGAAGTGCAATCATGGACAAAACACTTGACAGCAATTATTCAATCATTCTCATAAACTTACCAATGCCTAATTAATGCAAAGCTAAATAAAGGAAATAGGTACACTATAATGGTTCATCACATTCCTTTACTGATTGCTTGTTTTATTTATGGTTACATACAATGACAACAACACATGCGATGAGAAAAAATCACCACACAAGTTCAATTTGCTGCCTACACGTTAGAGAGTCAGTAATTGATTTGTGGTAAATGATAGCATTTAAGGGGGATGGAGGTGGCTGACTGGAAATATCCACTTCATATCAATTTGTTACCATGTATTAATATAGCTTTGGTATCAAAAGACATTTAGTAACAAATGCCAGGGTATGTAGAGGCCTTGAAGCTCATCACCCTGAAGAAGCCATCCAATACACAAAAGCTTAGCCCTATGTTTGAATAAGTTGCTTTGATGCTGTAAGTTCCTCAAGAGCTCTCCAAACAGCAATTATAAAACCAAACAGTACTACTAAGAGAAGTAAACTACTAATCTTGAGAATGTGAATTGGGATTTGCTCATAATTGCAAATAAAGAAATCAAAGGATGGAAGTCACACAGGTTTGTACATAGAGCTGATATACCACTGTCCTAGCTCTAACAGTCCCTCAAGATGCTCTCAGAACCATCACCCTGCTTCTGCTGGTGTAACAGTCATGTCTACTTTAGAGAATTCACTATGGAAACTCTAACTATAGGCTCTTAACAGGTCTACAAGCAAGTGATATTTTCTTTCCACGTCTATACATTGATGATTGGATATATAAGATTTCATTTCTCTAGGGAGTTGAAATGACCAAGAAAATGTTAGAAAAAGAAAAAAATTGAGAATTGGAATGCCATTCACCATGGAAGATGACAAATTTGTTGCTGCCTTTGCATTTGCATGGCCTGTTGCAACTGGCAATGTTGCCAAAAACTGAAAAATACTCAGTTTCAAAGATCTTCGCACACACCAAAGCCTACACATGGATGTCCCATACCACCGCAAAAAACTTCCAGCATTAAAGAAATTGTTCTTTGTCCAAAAGCATGCCATGAAGTACAAAAAATGTTTCCTTTTTGGATCAAGTGCTGTGCAGTTATTCCTCCATGAATAATTGATTGCTCATTTTAGCTAAAAGTATGCTTGTTTGCATGCTGGCCAACCTCACATTAAGCATTATCATTATAGGGAAGAAGACTCTTTGTTCTCTGTAATTTTTGTTAGCACACAAGTTTTCTATCTTATTTGTCAAAGAGAATTGTTGCATCAGAAGAGTTTTTATGTATTCCAGATTCAGTTGAAGCAATGAACACTGCTGTATCTGAGGAGTTGATAGCCTCCATCAAATCCAGCTTGACAAAGGTGTTTCTCCTTATACCATTGTCACGCATTTGTAGTAATGTGAACATAAGCATTTTAGTTAGATATCAATCCAGTAATTAAATACTTTTCATGCAGATGGGGTTCCAAGATTACAACCACAACCCTCTAAACCATGAGCGAGGTTGTCATTCAAAAAAATTGAATTGGCTTGTTAAAGAAAGTTTACAATTCTTCATTTAAAGCGTTTCCATATGCAATGGATTATGCGAGCTTTATGCATCAAAGCAAGTTTGAATGGGGAAAAGGTGACTTCTAATGGGTTGTGCTCTTATTACAGATCTGTGTCGTTGCCAACACCAAAACTGCAACAGACATGTGAAGTGTTTGACGAGGTGCCTCAAAGATATGTGGTCTTGAGGACTGCAACAATTGCAGGATATGCACAAAATGGATTTGTTGAAAAGGCTGTAGAAATTTCCAAGTAAACGCAATTTTCAGGTTTAAAGCCAAATTGCGCAACCTTTGCTAGCATCCTCCCTGCCCATGCTAAAATGGGAGCTTTGGAACAGTATGTACATCCATTGAAGCATAAAGAATAGAAGAACTTTGTCAGATATTATAGTCGTGACTGCCCTGGTAGACATGCATTCAAAAAGTGGAAATATTACCAAGGCACGTGAACAACACATTTTTGGTTTTGAGGGAAAAACCTGGAAAATGGCAAGTTTTTTCAGAGAAGTAGTGAGGTTTTCAGCCCTTCATTGAGCAATATCCAGGTTTGTGGGAAACAAATAATAATTTTTTTCTTAAGATCTGTTTTCAGAATGTGTCAAAAAGCCAATACCCCAAACAACAACATTCAAATAGAACTGAAGGCGTATGAACAGAGGATACAGGGGAGCCAGATGAAGGGGTTGGTGTTGTGGGAAACATTGTCACACTAAAGCAAGCAGCCTCAAACAAATGAGGAATAAGAGAGGAAAAAATTGCTCACGAATTAAAACTGAGGAAGCCTACGTTTTTTACTGCTTTGCCGCCACTATTGGTTTCCGCCACTCCAAACTCTTCTTTGCTGGTATTGACCTTTCACTTCTCCAATTTGGCGAGATGCAGCTGAAAATATAATTTCCACAAGGTTTTAAAGTATGCTTACTCAATTTAAAATAACGAGGAGAGCACATTTAGGTTTTAACGAGAGCAGGGGTCAAATTTGGAAGAAGGAAAGCAAGTTACCTGAACTGTCTGCACAAATGGTGTCGAGATGCTGATGAGCAAACCCTACTATGACAAACCCACCTAGATTCTTCTTTCAAACGCAATTTTTTTTCTTCAAGCAAAGCAAATATAATTGTGTCGTGCTGTGAAGAAAGCCGATATTTTTCTTCAAATACAAATTGGGGCATTCTATTGAAATCTAGCGGTAGAAATGACCTAATTCTGTCGTGCTGTCAAAGATGCCGATATTTAATTTGCTGCAATAACTGCTCCTTAGATATTTCTTCATCTCTAGCAATAACTGCTCTGTTCGGGGAAAAATGGTGAGCGGCTGGGATGGATTTCATCGCAGGCGATTGCCTGCCCACCAATCTACACCATCGGAAGTAAAAATGCTTTGCAAATATTAAGCATGGGACGAATTCGGTGTAAATATAGCAAAATCAGAAGGGATCTTACACTTGAGCAGCATAGACATAGTTACAGCAAATCTGAAGCTTTAAGAACCAAAGAATTACTGAGTGTTGGATACGACTGGAATATGGAGTGGGTATTTTGGTGTTTGGCGGTTGTTTGTGCTGGTTTAGTTTTGTTTATGTTCAAGATTGCAACAACGATATGGTGGAAGCCTCTGCAAGATGAAAAAGTCCTTTGAAGCCCAGGGAATCAGGGGCCCTGCATACAGGCTATTCTATGGGAATTCTACAGATATATCCAGAATGGTCCGTGAGCAGCAATCCAAACCCATGCCACTCTCACATGACATACTCCCTCGAGTTCTTCCCTATTTTCACCAGTGGACCAAAACCACAAACCATATGGTACATCATATTTGAATTCCTGCTTGCATTGATTGTTTTGCTGGGGTTTGTTAGAACTTAGAATAGTCGCCGATTAAGAAGAATAGTGCTTGATTAAGAAGAAGATGCAGAATTCTGAAGATCCTATGGATTAATAAAGTTGTTATATGTGATATAGGTCAGGATTTTATTTTCTGGTTTGGACCTCATGCCAGGTTGGTTGTTCCCCACCCTGAGCTTATTAAGGAGATATGTTCCACTAAATTTGGCAACTATACAAAGCTTGGGGGTAATCCCCTTACAAGACAACTGCTTGGACAAGGACTTGTGGGGTTGACAGGTGAGAAATGGGCTCAGCACAGGAAAATCATCAACCCTGCTTTCCATATGGATCTCTTGAAGGTGAGACAATGAATATCTATTTTTATGTCCTAGAGTAGGACCAAAATGATCTAATAAATTAACTGAATTATATTTCAGAGAGAAATCTATAAATTTCTGCTGATAAATAAAGATAGATCTACTTTGCACATCAACCTTCCAAAAATTTCATAAGGATTGATTGTTGCACCAGCAGCCAAACAAGAAGGATAAATCCTTCTTCCCATTGTCCAAGCATACAGGGGCAGACTATTGGGCCTTTACTATTTGCAGAGCCAGGTTGATTCCCCTGATTAGTTGCAATTCCCAGATTATCTAGATCTGCAAGCATCCCATGGCCAATTAGAGCCCCCAAATAATGTCTCCATCACGAAATTCTGCACTTTTGCGTAAGCATTGGTGAGTGTTTGAACCCTGAACCTTCTCACAGCTCAAAGTTAAAAATCATTTTCAAATAGCATGCAATTAGTTTTAAGAATCTTCTAGTCTTGAACCTTAAGCCACTCTTAAGAATGTCTGAGGCAGGGCCATATTTCTTAAGGCCAAATATTTAAAAAACAAATAAATCGCAATCCAGTCTCTTCGTCTGTGATGAAGAATTAAGGCAGCGATGCTTCCCATGGGGAAACCCAAATTAAGGGCCATGCCCCTGCTGCCCTGGGTTGACATACCTTTAATGAAGGGTTATATCTGAGAGCAAAACCCTGGTAAATTTGAAGGGTTATATCTTGAGGCATCTTAGCAGATGGAAGATTATGTGTAGTGTTAAGCCCAAGGTCGCAGCGTGTTTTCAGCAGTCAAAAGGAGATACATAGGAGACCGTGGAACTACTTACAAATTCTGTTTAATATATTGGCCAGTGGAGAGTAGACCTATAGTTGAGATACTACTGAGATGTGATAATATTTTGTGCTTGTGAATAGCGCTATTCTGTTCCAATCCGTCAAAATTACTTTTATCTTAAATATATTCCTGGTACATGACTCTGCAAAAACCCTGATCTCTTAGAATATATGAGGATTATTTTGTAAATACGTCCCTATTTTGAAATTTATATTCAGAATATCATAGGAAGATAAATTTTGTTAATGCAGGGTATGGTTCCAACAATTGTGAAAAGCAGTGCCAGTATGTTGGATGAATGGAGTAAATTGGTATTGTCAGGTGCATCAGAAATTGAAGTTCTAAAGGAGTTCCACGATCTCACAGCAGATATTATTGCCCGGACAGCATTCGGGAGCAGTTTTACAGAGGGAAAGAATATCTTTGATATGCAGGCCAGACAGATGATTCTTGCAATTGAATCACTTCGTAGGGTTTATATTCCAGGTTTCAGGTGACAAAATTTATTTTCTGTGATAGTACAATTGTCAATATTAAACTGTAAAAAAATGCAATCTAATTTTTTATTTCAGTGTGTTCATGTCTCTGTCCCTGTTATGTTTTCCTTGAAACAGTCGCTGGAGAGATTTTCCAATATTTGTCCTTCAAGAATTATGTGCATTTGGTAGTGTTTTTATGTGTAGGAATTTAATCCTGCGAAGACAATTTTTCAATAGGATAAATGGCTTTGTACTTTAATAAGAGGGTTTATTAAGAGTCTTTTGGTTTCTTACATTGATAAGTAATGTCTGAGAGTGACTCCTCTCATCAGGTATCTACCTACCACAAAGAACAGGCAATTTTGGAATCTGGAGAAAGAAATAAGAAGATGCTTAAGACAAGTTATAGATGCCAGGGAAAATACTGCTGGAATGGGGAAAAGGGGTAGATATGGTGCCGATCTGCTTGGTTTAATGATGTCTGAGAGCAAGGAGCAGGCGGGAGTCAATGTCAAGAGTAGTGCAAGCCTGACTACAGAGGAAATCATTGATGAATGTAAGACTTTCTACTTTGCTGGTCATGAAACGACGTCAGTCCTCTTGTCATGGAGCATAATATTGTTGGGCATACATCAAGATTGGCAAGAGCAAGGTCGCAGAGAGGTGCTGGAAGTTTGTGGGAGAAACAATTATCCAGATGCAGACAGCTTAAATCGCCTCAAAATTGTAAGGGCCATCTAACACAGACCCAAATTTACTGTTATCAATCATAGAATGTACTGTTAAACATTCATAGTTAAACAAGCACTGAGATTTGACTTCAATGGCAGTATTTTGGATTTGTCTCAAAAAATTCTACAAATGTTTTGTAGGTTGGAATGATCATAAATGAGGCCTTGAGACTTTATCCACCTGCAGTGTTTCTATTGCGACAGGCATACGAGCCAACAACGCTTGGAAGGCTCTCAATTCCTGCAGGCACTCAACTTTTGCTTCCGATCCTTGCAATCCATCATGACACTGCTTTGTGGGGAAATGATGCCAACGAATTCAACCCAGGGCGATTTAGTGAAGGAATTGCAAAGGCTGCAAAGCATCCAATGGCATTCATGCCTTTTGGAACAGGTTGGAACAGGTCCAACTATATGTGTGGGTCAGAATTTTGCCTTGTTGAAGCAAAATTAGTTTTGACCATGATTCTGCAAAAGTTTTATTTTGTTACTTCACCTTCGTATACTCATGCTCCCACGCTTTTAGCTACTCTCAGACCTCAACATGGAGCTCAGGTTGTGTTCCGCATGGGCTAATATTGGAGAACATGACTGCCTATAAACTCCTCTTATCTAATTAAATTTTAGTTGTTATAATCTATGTTGTTTAAAATATAACAAAGCCTCAATAGTGCACATGTTGAAAATGTTGAAAAATAAAGTTTTGCATATTGTAATAAAGTCGTCTTAATAGGCTGGCCAGTGCTGGTTGGGTCGTGGGAAAAAAAAGTCATCTTAATGGCTTAGTGGTAGTAATTATAATGTTAAGTTAGTTTGTGTTAGTTGAGAGTTAGTTTCCCATAGGATAATTTGGGAAATTTATATAATACATTATAAAGGATTTTGAATCAGCATTAATAATATTAATATATTTTGATGTTTTTTTGCAAGCATTATGATTTAGTTTTTACAATATTTGTGCTTATTATTTTCAACTTGATATCATAGTCATGGCAAAAAAAAGCAGAGTAATTGTTGAAATATGATTGCTACATTATAGAGATTGACTGGATTGAGAGGGTGAATTATACCAACATCTTTGAATAAATGATGGACGAATGTGGGATTTTGATGAGATCTTTTTTTAAGGCTAAAGTGTGAATGGAGTCTGACATTAACAATTGAATAATGTTTATCTATTGTTTTGATTAAGGTAAACAAAGGAAGGGCTTGGACCCATATAAAGTAGCTATGAAGGTGAACAAAGTAAGTCTCACAAGAAGTGGGATAGAAACCTACAACACAAAGGAGGAGAACAAAACCAACAAGGACCAACAAATGCCCCAAAAATAGGACCAGAAACATGAACAAGCCATAAAGCCCCACACAAGCCTGGATGACAAAGCAAAGGCAAGGGACCTTCAAGGTGTCGAATCACCATCTATGATGGTTTAAATCCAAAATGTTTCAACAATTTTGCATTACAATCTTTTTCAAAATGTCCCCTAAACTCAAATATCAGGATAGACCATTTTCCTTGAAAGAGGCAAGGAGCCAAAAGGAGGAACATGAATTGTTTCCTTAGTTAAACCATTACAATTCACATACAAAGAAGAGTAATTCTTAGAAGACTTATTATCCACAATGAGACAACCCACACCACCCAACCTCGATGAGGGGACATTGGGGGCAAATGAACTTGTTGGATTTAATAAGGATGATGAACCCCATGGAAAAGCCATAAACATCTACATGTCATAGTTCTCTAGTGACACTTGCAACACAACACAAGGGACCTCTTGTAATCAATGTGTTGAACCCAGTCCCCAAGCTTTCAAGAGAGAGTAACAAAACAAGGGAGTTTCTTGCCAACAACAATGTTGACACAAAATCTGGCAAAGATGAAACCCTTCTAGATCTAGTTTAACATCATCAATCATAATGAGATCACCCAAAGAGTGGGAAATGGTAGTGGACACCTCTTCATCCCAAAACTCCAATGGTAGACCAAGAACTTTGACCCACACTAGTATTTTTTTTAAGCCAACTTTGTTGAGATCCAAACTAGGTTCTCAGTTCATAAGGAAGAGGCTTAATTTTCCAAGAAGCTAAGGGTCAGTATTCAATGTTTAAAGACAATTAACAAGAAGAGAGAAAGATATGATGAAGAATCCATAGGGGAATAGCAATCTCCAATGCACATTTGGTTTTGTATTTCCTCCTTTCCCAAGATATGAACCATCCACATTAGGCCTAGCACCCAAAAACATTCTCGTGAGAGCATTCACCCACTTGGAGGTTGAACTATCAATAACCTCGTCTAGGATTTTGAAACATCCACCATGTATAGTACAAGCAGAAGGAGCTAGAATGATAGGAGACCCAATCTTTAGCGATAGGGGGACAAAGGATCAACCATAGTAGAAGAAAAAAGGGGCACATCTGAATGCCCAACCTCAAAAATATTAGAGGTAACTAAAACTTACTCCTCACAAATAGTCACCATCAGACCAGGAGTCTCAATAAGAGAAAATAGAAGCAACTGTAATGTCCCTTGTGTGCAGCTGGGTGCATCCCAGCGGGCTTGCGTAAGACCCCAGATTCTCCGGTGGTGGCTTCGGTGGTGAAAGATTCCTCCCTAGTTGTCGCCCTTAACACCCTAGGTAGCCGCCCTTACTAACATGCCGGTCTTTTGGTGTAGTGGTTGGGCTTCAGTGGTATCAGAGCAGAAGACCCTGCCATCCTGTGGCAATTTGCAGTTGTATATCAAATGAGTGACAGAGATCTCCGGTACTACACCGATAGTCAGAGCAGATTTTAGTTTAGCTCCTTGTGGTATCCAGAAGTTGGCAGTTAGGCATGGCTAATGAAGAAGAGATGAAGTTGGCAGAGACTCTCTTTATGGCTGGAAAGAGACTTGGTAAAGAATTTCAGTCAAGAGAAGATGAACAAAACATTCTTCATTTGTTAGAACAATGTTTGAGACAAGTGAAGCAATCACCTTCAGAGAAAATGGAGTTGGCACTTGCTCCTACAGTGAATTTTTTGAATCAACCCTATTGGTTGGGGCATCCTTATGAAGAAACCAAGCTACTGATTTCTTCCTGTTTCATGGAAATAATAAGAATTGTAATTCCCCAATTGCCCTATGATGTCGAAACTATGAAGACCATATTAAATATGATAGTGGAAAGTTTTCAAGACCTTGATGAAATTGATAGCAATCAGTACTCCAGAAGAGCTACTATATTGAAGATCTTTTCTGAACTCAAAACAAGTATTTTGCTGGTTGAATTGGGTATGCAAGATCAAATATATTATTTGATCCATTACCTCTTCATTTCAACTTGGAGTGAACAAGAAGAGGATGTAGTTGCAGCAATGAGAAACATTTTAATTTTAACTATCAATGAGATGGATGACATTCCAAAATCCGTCTTAACTTTTCTGTTAAACATTCATGAACAAGAAGGAAAGGATTCCTCTACTGCTGGTATGTTGATCAGAGATTTGTTCATTCAGTGTGATAGAAAATTGAAGCCACACATGAGGAAGATAGAGCAGAAAAATGAGGTAGTCATTAATGCAGAAGTCGGAAATAAAATATTGTTTCTCAATGATTGTAAGGTTGTTTCTCAAGAAATACCTATTGATATGCAGTTGTCCGCACATGCTGAGGGTGAGTGCAGGGAGGCAACATCAATTTTGAATACATATGAAGAATTTATGACAAGTGACCAAGAAGATTTCTTTGGTATGTATGTGGATGCTAATGATAAAATCAGCAACACATCTTTTCATGATGGGTTTGTTGAAGATAAAAATGATAAATTAATCAAAGCAGCCAACTTTGATGACTCTTATTTCCAGTATGATGACGGTGGCAAAGGCGGTATTGAGCTTGATCATCAAACTAAGCTCTTGGAGGAAGTTACCGATGAAGATTTCAGTTTGAATGGAATGAGGAGTGACTCATTCAATGAGTCAACAATCCAAGAGGAGCATGAAGATCTTGTTCCTGTTGATCATTACAATCAACCCTTTTGCATTTGGGATCCTGGTGAGATGGCACCAAGGTATGTGGGATAAATTTCCCTTTGAGCACTTAACCAACTTGATTAGCGTTAGCTCCAAATAGAAAACCAAACTTGAAAAGAACTCACACCAAGAATGCACACTCAATCCCAATGAGGAATAGGTGTTGTCATATGGTGGAGGAGCTAAATGAAAAATACTTGAAAGAAACTACTCAACGTCAAGAATGTGCACTCAAGATCCCACTGAGGGCGAGGTGCTAACATATGACGGAGTGTTGAATTGAAACTAGAAATGAATAGGCGGATAACCAGCCATGAAGAGCATTTCCACACTACCACCAAACAGTGGGGGGAAAAGATTACAATTAAAACAATTCGTCCGCTGCGGCGGGCATCCACAGAGTTGTGGGGATTCACCACTTGAGAGTGGGTACAAGAGTAATACAAATCCAATTATCCACACTGGCGGTAAACCATCCAGGGGTACTAATGTGAAATTAAAGAAAGAATTGCAGCAATAAAGGACTGGAACAGTACTACTGTTTACAGTCTTACAATATGGAAAAAGAGCTGCAAATTACATGAAAATTACAATAGATTTAATGTACCATGATACTGGATGATTCCATGTTAGACATCAACAATAAATGATGAAGAAAGGACTGAAGATTCAAACTTAAACAAGTCTGATGTAAAATAACAATTCTGGAAATTCTGATCAGCAACTGTGAAATTCAAAGAAATATTCACAACTCACTCAAAATACCTCCGTTTTGTGTGAAACGAAAACCAATGAGCTGCTGGAAGATAGGCGCCCAACATTAGATGAAGAAACAGCAACAAAAACTCGTAATTTAATTCTTACACGAATCCCAATGCAGCAAGAATGGTACGGCCTTCATGAGGGGCAATTTTGACAAGTAAAAATCAACAACTCAAAATTAAAATCTGAAACTCTCCAAAGATGGTCGCCTTGGGTGTAGGAATGGGATTGGAAAAGTACCCACAAGCAAATTAAATTCACAAAAAGTTGTATCTAAAACGTTTCAGCCGTGACCATCAGCAACTTCAAAATCGGAAATATCATTAAAAACTTCAAATGTTGAGCTCAATCTACTAGTCTGGATGAGAAGCAAGTACCAAAAACTAACTGTTGTATTTCAAACACGAATTGATTGAAACTAGGAGGTAAGCATCCCTTCAAGTAAGTCCGGGTTGTCATTTCGATGCGATAACATTAGCATATAACTATGGATAATTAATTTCAAACAGCAGCAATATATAAGCTTTTGTTGGCAAATGAAGCAACAAGAACTCTTCAAGTTCCAAGAAGTTGAATCACTTCAACTTCCAAAAAGGACGCCACCTTTTTGCCTTTTACTTTTTGAAATAATAAAATATCATTCAACTTCCCCTTTAGGCATCCATTTCATATTGCAACAATAAAGCATTTATTAAATAATTAAATGCTCACTTGACCCTTTTATGTCCCCTTCTTTAAAACAACTTGAAGTCATCAAGCCTAGGCGTGGGGTACAGCTTCAAGATATGAAATTGACTAAGTTCAACTCACCCAAGGAGAAACCAAACCCAAAGCCAAACCGAGGACCTGATGATAACAAGATGACTTGAGTTGAACTGATGGATGCCACCGCTTTCAAAATTATTAGACTTACTAAAACAGCCACTTCCAAAATAGTAAGTTTACCTCAAAACCAACAGAAAAGCGTAACCTGAAATGAAGCAAGACTTAATGAAAGCTGACAACAGAACCACTGCCAAAATTAGTATTTACTAAAAATAGTAAATACCTAGAAATGCCACAAACCTCCAAGCCAGGAAACCCTAATTTCACTTCTGATCAACCTACGGATTTTTGGAAATAGGCTATCAGTCAAAGAAGAGCATATGGCCAAAATGGGGACATTACAGCAACAAAGCTCTAGAAAAACTTCCACCAATAAAATCTAACACACCATCAACAAAGGAAGCCTCCATACACAACTCCACAAAGTACTTGGGAGATGACAAAAGAAATCCCTTCTTGAGAGAATTATCTAGGTCACATGACCCAAACACAAAAAAAATGATTTAGTAGAAGACACATGCACCTAAGAAGCACTTCTATATGTCTCCAACCACAACGAGAATAGGGAAACGTCATCATTAGGAGAACCAAATGAAAGAGGCAACATAGAAGTTGTGTGCTTCTACAAAACACGTCGTTGGGCCTCTGACCTCATCTCCACAAGGAAAACATCCTCATCATCCCCCTCTAGTTCACAACAATTGACATTGGAATCATCTTCATCATCTGCATCTTCCCCTTCACCCAATCCATCCTCACTCATTCTCAAAGAAAATCTTGCAAACCATCCTTTACCCCCTTCCTATGCTCATGCTAATGCTTATGCTTCTACTTTCCACTTTTTTAATTCATTAGTTTTCAAGTTGGGCGGGTGCAAAAATATGGGGGCCAAATGGTGGCCAACCCCTTTAATTCTTTTGAAAAATTCAAAATGTGATTGTGTTATAACATGCTCGCATTATGGCTTGGAGTGATCGAGCCTTAGGCTTGGCCACTACAAGGCCAAGCATTCTTGTGTTATGGCTTGGAGTGATCGAGCCTTAGGCTCGACCATTAACAAGGCCAAAACATGCGCGTGTTATAATGCGAGCCCGTTTTTGTTTATATAAACAAAAAAACAAGCTTCATTACATATCATGTTCTATTGTTTCCAATTTCTTATGTGGCTTGCAAACCCTCAAAAACATGCTCATGTTCTAGGAAGGCTCAAACCGCTCTGTTGCTTTGTTGAATCTTTGTCAAAATGTTGCCACGCCATCAAGGAGGTCAAAGGAGTAAGTTATTGTTTTTTGTGTGTGAATTTTTTATTAAATAGGTACATTTAATATGCTTATTGATGTAAATTTATTTACTTTTCAAAAAATGATAATGCACCTCCTGCTTCTCAAAATCCTAATTCACCTCAAGTTGAAAACCCTCCTAAGGAACAACCCCAATGAACACCTCCAACAATTCCTCAACATACTCCAAGAACTCAAGAAAAGTTAATGGGGTAAATTTAAAAACTAAAAGATAAATTGAGGAGTTAATTGAAAGGTTAAAAGATCCTGCAAGCTCAACCTCACATAGAACCACACTTGCTCAATCACTTGAATCGATAATATCACATGTAGATTCAATTAGAAAGAAAATAAGTAGTTGGTTGGAGAAGAGACAAGAGTTTAGAGAATTTTATGCAGATAAATTATCCTATAAACAAGTTAAAGATGAAAGAAAATTTACAAAATTTGACTTGTGTGCACTATTCACAAACCCTATAATGAATCAACCTTTACATCCTTCAAGCAAGAGGTTCCCTATCCATTGATGCAACCACCAAGGGATAAAGAACAATTTTTGGAGGAGGTGGTGGATGGTTTTTGACCATCCTCCATGCAACAACATTGAGGTGCAACAAATATTTTTTAGGGAAACTCTATTGTGAGTTTTTCCTCAATAAAATCCCAAACTATTTTGATATGTGAGACTTCTAGGGTAGAGGTGGGGGCTCCACATAGGACAGAGTGGGCCACATATTGATGCACAATAGCCAGTGAGACAAGCACTCGCTAGACCATTGTATGAGCATGTGACTATCCCTTTCATTGTGAAGGAGAGTGTTGAGGTTGATACATTGTAGTTGACTAGTTTCCTCACCCATAGCCTCATATAGCATACCAGTCCTCTAGCATAGGGTGAGCCAAGTGAGTCTTTAGGGAGTAGAGTTCCACCTCATTATTTTCAAGCTTGTGGGTCACTAGCTATGCTTATGATCTCACGAATGGTTAGGATGTAGGTGCCTGAGGTACATCTACATCTAATCAAATGGTGGTGACAAGATTCCCTCACATCTATAGTTGATCAAATGGAAGTGATAGGATTCCTTCCTTAATGAGGCATTCGGCCTTGATAGTAAGGTAAGTGTTTTTAATTTCATTGAATTTAATTTATTAAATTTTATTTTTGAAATGCAAGATTAACTAAATTAGTTGAATGATTATAATAAAATTTCAAGTTCATAGCATTCACTCTATTTTTATTGGTGCTCCACCTCCCTATTACATAACCACATGTACTGCAGAGGTATGTAACTAGTAAGGAATTATAAATATTACATTTGAATAGCTAAATGTTAGATGAATGTTATTCTTATATCTCATTTTGGATGTTGAATAGGTTAATCTTGGACCTTCAATGACAACACTTGCCAGTGGAGGTGGTCATCGAAGTTTCACTCAAGTAATACAAACTATTTATAATTTAAAAATAAGGGTATGTGCAGGATCATGATGGGCCAAAAAGTGGTGCTATGATGGGTATGTGTAGGGTATGTGGCTGACGACTTTTTTTTACCCAAAATTGATGAAACGAAAAGGGTTTTTAAAGGAGATTCTCAACTTTCCACCAATATAAATTATGCTTTACTTTGAATTTAATAAATAATTATTATTCTATTTGAATTACGACTAAAGTATTGATTGTTAGGCTGATTGAAAAACATCTATAGATTTCAAACTGTATCACATTTTTTGAATCCAAAACATGCTTCACATACTATAGGATTAAAAAAAATGAATTTCATGAAGTTTTGACCTCAAGTATAGTATTACACATTTGGATTTTTAATTTTTTAAAAGTTGTAATAAAAAAATCATAATTAATTATTTACTTGGAAAAAAATTACAAAAAATATGCATCACATCAGGACATGAGTCCTCTACTTATATCTAAAATCTTATAAAAAAATATTATCATTTTATTCTGGTTAGGGTGGTCAGACAAACACCTACTTCTTATTTTTCCCTGAAATTTAATTGCTACTGCATTGAAATTTCAAATTTTCGCCAAATAGATTTGGTTTTTTTTTTTAATGATCTTAGTAGTTTAGAAACTACAGTCAATTTTCTACATATTCTATTCTTACATATTTTTGAAATAAAGATAACTTAGTCGCAAATTTTTTACACTGCTGCCTAACTCTAATTTTTCTAATTTTTTTTCCGCTATATTTTATTTTTTTCTATGATGATCCTGCACATACCCATAAAAAAATTATATTTCATAATTGAATAATGTTTAATGACTTGAAGGTTCTAGATAGTTTGTAAATATGATTTGTAATTTTTAATTAATTTGATTTTAGGTTGTTATGCACTTCATAATCTATGAATTTTATTTTTTCATGTTGTTGACCTCCAAAAATATAGGCTAGTGGCATCATTATCTTGTAGCATACCATTTCACTCTTATCCTCCTAACTGTCATCACTAGCTTGTAGCATACCATCTCTCTCCTCACTCTTGGGCTCATGAATATTGCTCAGGATATTGATCTTATTACTACCCTTGTCCTATACATAAAAGTATACTTATTATGATGACTATGTTATTGCATTCATACATTATGGCTATAGACTTTCATTTATACCTTTGAAGTTCTTGACATCATAGAGGACTTCTCTCTTGCTTTCTTCAATATATACTATAATCTTCTATCAATTATTTTCAATGATATCTACTCCATAGACAAGGTACTATCCATTTATCATTTAAAAATATATGCCCTCTTTCTATCCCTTCACAACCTGACTATCCTCTATGAATATGATCATTAAAAGGGCATTGTCACTCTAAACTATCCTTTAGTAATAAATTATACATGCTCCTCTTATACCATTATACTAAATTTTTTGCTTCTCCTATAAGACTATCTTGTAGCATTGGATTTCATGTGATTACAACCACATTCATGACTATTATGCACTCTTTACCTTTAGGTATCTTGGTTGAAAACATATAAACTATCTCCTCATAAAAAATAATCTTCCACAATTATCCCTTGAAGCATTCTTTGGTATTGAAATCATGTGACTATCCTATTACATCTTGTGACTTTAGACTATCATATTCAGTCTTATGTAACCATCCTATTACAATCATTTATGCTATATCCTTTATTTTTTCATTTATTGTCCTTTATTCATCATTTATCCTTGTCATCATTACTCTACCTATGTGAATATTACACTGTCCACTGTAATGAAGATATCTCACTCCATTTCTTAGCTATCTCTTCTTTGTGATTCACCCATGGATATGAATAGAATGTTAAGGTTTTATGAAAATCATGGAGTGTCTTTATAGGTGTGAATTTTTATCAAGGTCTTAGGACCATAGTCCCCTCATTACTCACTATCACTATATCATTTTTTTCTTAGTTGATAGTGCTTATTATTTCTTATTTTCATGCATCTAACTATCATGCTTTACATTATTTCCATAAATCTTATCCCAACTTCAAAAATTCTTCACGCTTCACATCAACAAAGGCTTACATGAATTCTTTATGTAATCATGATATTGTCCCTTGCTTGCATGATATAATTCTCTATAGGACTATCATCTTGTGATTGTCCTTTACTTTGAAAATTTCCTCATGAAACATGCAAACCCTTGAAGCAATATATAGTTCAATAAGTACTCAAAATTTTGTTGACTATCTCATACATTATAATCCATGACCTGCATCACTCTTCTAGTTTTCGTAATTGAATAATTTTGTTTTATTTCCAGATGATGCATATAGAGACTCATCCAGATAATTATAGTGAAATGGAGCATGACATATCTACTGCAATAGATAGCTCAATGCATTTGATGGGGGTATGAGTAGATTAGTAAATTTCAAATTACATTTGTTGTTATAGCTGTTTATTATTGAAAAATCAAATGATTGTTATTTTTGGTTTAATTTATGTTTGGATGGTTTCTATAGGACTTCGCAATGCCATAGCATGAGCATGCCACTATTTTAGACAAGGAGAGAGATCATTTGGAGGTGGTAAGTTATTATTTTATTAAATATTTCATTTTTTATAATGTAATTTCTATATATTAATGTCTATACTTTTTATTGTAATAGGTACTGCTCCATGAAGAAATAAATAGGGTGACCATCCCTTGAGTTCAAAGTAGACCACCATCATATGCATCTCCATCCCCCTGATGATCAAAGGTCATTCATGATTTATTTTCTTCACCTAGAGGGGAATGACTATTGTTTGGGGTCCTTTGTTGTATACCTATATGGCATTTTTGGACATATATTTTGTATTGCATATACGTGACATTATATGCCTATATGGTATTCTTGTAAGCCTATATGGTTATTGTGTATATATGTTATACTTATATCAACATATATTGATGTATGCCTAAATGGCTATTTGGTTAATACATATCTTTTTTATTGATGGTATCCATATTTGTTTAATAAATCCAAGCTTTGTTAGATTTTGTAAGAAGATAGAACTGAGCCACGATTTGATGTCAGCCATAGATCACATGCAAGTTCACTCAATAGATGATCAAATATCAAAATAGAAGAATGAAAGGAAATATGAATTGAGAGAGAAATAGAGACAACACAAGAGAAAATGTGGAATACTTTCAATACTCTCACCAACCGATCACTGAACTAGTCGAACTAGTGAAGGTGAGAGGAGAGTGCTCAATATATAGAAAAATAAGGGAAAATACATCCAAGAGGTGTATTGACTCCTACTACCCATAAAAGGTGAGATGTTATCACCTACATGATAAATGACAAAACATGTGGCATAACCTCCTTAGGTGAAGACAAAAAGGAGGTGGCACATAAAGAAAAAAGAAGGTGAGAAACCCAACTATCCCATAACCTACCTAGGTAAAAATAGAATAGTGGCTATGAGAGGTGGCACAACAAGCCAAAAGAGGATGTGTAACTCAACTACCCATTTGTGGGAGATAGTGACACATGTGGTTGATGTATTTTTCCATGTGTGCTTGAATATTAAACAATCCTAATAAACTTAAATGAGCTTAAATAATGTGTAGGAAAAAATAAATACCCTAACATAAGGAAAGGGTAAGTGCATGGATCTGTGACACAATTTTGGCTCTTAAGATGTACCACTTTTTTTCTAAAATCAGCAAAATCTGATTTGCACGAGAAATTGAAGATAGTTACGCTCAAAATTTCAAGATGCAGCAAGAAAAAAAGTTGAAGTGCTCCAAGTCTAGTTTCTAAGCTACTAATTTTTTTTTGAAATTAATGAAGATTAAGGGTCTCAAAAAGAGGGGGGGGAAAAACAGGTCCATTTTTTATCCAAAAAATAGCATAGCGCTTGAGGGCTCCCCCCTTTTTGATTAACTTTTTTTTAGAATTTCAAAAATCTCAAAAGTGAGAAATTAGCTAACACTATTTAGTTTATCCTCATTCTTTCATATATTTTTTTTAATGAATATATAATATTTTATCAATATTCAAAGTGGACACATCCTGAAAAGCTAAAATTTGAGCGTACTCCCCCCTAAATTTTTTGAAAACTAATAAAAAATTGATTATTATTTTTTTCATCATGTGTAGAATGGAGTCTAGTTTCAAAAAATGTAATTTGTTTCATGTTTCGATAAACAAGTAAAAATCTATCCTAAAACTAGCACATGTTAGTTTTTTACTAAAACCGGAGGCATTTACAATAGAAGCCATGGATCAAAACCTTAACTAAATCAAAATGAAAAAAGAACTATATATTTAGATAGCTAAGAGAGAGGTCAATGCTATCATGGATTTTTTTATAAACTTGCATTGAAAGATGTGCAAATGAGATGGGGAGCATGGACGAAAATATGAGGAAATTTGGAAAATCCTGTCAATTAACATGTCCAAAGTGGGCCATTGGGCGAGCACCAAATTTGGCGTGCACCAAATGTGATGTATCATTTGGAGAGCACCAAATTTGGCACTTGCCAAATGACCTGCTTTGAACAAAACTTGAATTTCCCCTCTCTTTGGTCGACAACTTTATTAATGCTTAGATTGCATAGTTTATGATCGTAGATGGATAGTTGAGGTTTTACCTTTCATACGCTCTCTAACTTGTTACCCTAACTAGATAACTCTTTATCCCTCTGAAGTCTCTCTCTCTCAGGTCTCACTCGCCACCTAGATTAATCTCTCTCAGTCCAATCCCCTCTCTCAGGTCTCTTTCCCTCCCACCTAAGTACCTAAATAAATCTATCTCACTCGAACCCCCTTTCTCACTCTCCCTCTTTTTCTCCCCCTTTGGTATTTTTGTCTCACTCCATCTCCCTCTCTTAGGTCTCTCTCTCTCTCTCTCTCTCTCTCT
>VDFB02160553.1:0-23109 GCA_007258455.2 Sequoia sempervirens | reverse complement strand
ATTAATGTCTCGTGCATTCTTACAAATCTTTCTGATTGTTTGCATTCATTAATTAATAGAAATTAATAATGCATTCTTGCTTCCTAATTAAGATCTTAAAGAATCTACCTTCTCACAAATGTATACATATACACACAAAAAAACAAGATTTCATTGCTAAAAAAAACTCCACGTATACATGGTACCCATAAAAAAAAAATCCCCTTGTATCCATCCACACGTGCTTTTTGTTCACATGTCCTTATGGACCACGTTTCCCATGAACCCTAAAAAATTCCATGCATTTGTGTGCTTCTAAAAATAACTTCTAACTTTTCTAGCTACTTTCAATACATTTATATTCCTATTTGCTATCTAGAAACTTTTCCTATCTCTAAGCTACATGACTTTTACCGGTCGGCAGGAACTCGACGCTTGCGTCACTTGTTTATCTTCACTTTCATTTCCCTTCAATACTAGAAGCATTATAACCACACAAATAAAACTCATACACTTCTTACCCACTTGCGACTAAATCAAATCTTTAAAAGGGCTTTGAGTTTCTAAATTTAGAATGTCCCATTTTCTCTTCTGCTACCAAAAATTCACACATATTTCCCCCCCTCAAATCAAATAGCCTAAGCCTTTAAAATACGAACTCCTAAAAGTATTTCTACTAGCTAGCAATTATTCCCATCTACAGATCTACGACTACAATTAAACACGTACTAAAGAGCAACACATCTACGGACAAAATCTGTTTCTCCTTTCATAAAACATTTCATTTTTCGATTGGATTCAACAGGGTCAAACAAAACACCAGTTCGCGCTAACGATTGACGTTTCATTTATCCATTCGTGGAGGTAGGTAGTAGCAGAGCACACAACAAAACAACTTTTACCTCATGGGCGGGCTTATGCATTTTACAGCCATAGTAGAAATCAAGTAAGTATTTTGCTCCTTTTTTAATGGCGTGCTAATTCTAACTGCGAACCTGATGAATTGCGTTTTCTTATGCTGATGGATTTGTTTGTTTGTTTATTTATTATTTTCTAGTATTTTTAAGACTAAAAAATCATCTGAAAGTGGAAAAATAACATATTGCAGAGCAATGCATGAGTTGCACGCCAGCATATCTGAATTTGAAGTTGTAATTTACAACAAAATATTAATATTTAGATCCATATTCCGTGTGAATCCGAGCTGTAAACTCTAGTTATGCGGATAGAGTTTTCTCATTCACAAGTGATTTCGTTGCACAAAGCTTCAGTTTGGTCTTTTGGGGTGGATTCCGATTTACAAGTATTTGGTTCCGACTTTTTATTTTGGGGTGTGGGCATGTATACACCTTACATGCCTTATTCTGCTAGTACATAACACAGTCTTTAGTGAGTTCTTTAGTAGAGACTCCAGTTTAGTCTTTAATGTGGATTCAAATTTACAAATATTTGGTTTTTAATTCATAGAATCAGATATTCATACGGAGACATGTCATATATCTATATATAAAAGGACAAATGCTATTTTTGATGTCACAACCTATGAGAGTTCCCTTTGAGAAGCACAAGGAAATTTTTTCCATGTACCTTATTTATTGTGCAAATTTTGTACACCTTCTTTTGGCCTCATGACCAAGCTCCAGAGTAAACCAAACCTTGCAAATATGCCTAGAATCAATACAGAAAATTAGTCTCTTACTACAACCAAAAAAGCTTATGCTAATTATGAAGAAAATACCTCAGTAAGCTTTAAGAATGTGGCATTTATCAAAACTTCTACCTATCTCATTGTTAACCATTTTTCTTATCCCTATTAATATCCTATTAAGATTAACTCATCGTTGTAGCTTTTGCATGCTGGCTTACATTCCTAAACCTCAGCTAAAGTGCGAGAATAGTTTGGTCCCTTCATTACGAGTTCATACATTGGAATACAAATCTTCGCAAATAACAACTACTAGTTATGCACAAAGTTACGTCTAATAACCTAGGTATGAAATCTGAAACAATACACAATGCATAAAAGGAAAGACTTAATAATTCCCTAACCGTCCTATTCAACTAGATACAAATGCTCAAAGATAAAAGTAATTCAGACATGAGAACAAATAAGAGGATCAGCAGCTTAGCTATTTATCTCATTCATTCCTTTTCTCTATCTCTGTTTATTCTGATTATTTTTTTTTATTCAAGGGGTAAACGCTTTTGACCGGAGCTATGAACCGGATTACAACCATTCAACAATACCACCCCAATGGGGTTTGAACCTTGGTGGCACAAACAACAATGCCGACTTTAAACCATCACACCATGCCAATACCGGCTCTGTTTATTCTGATTATAGAGTATAAGATAAAAGGCAATTTATTGCCCATTTGTCATTTGTGCTTTGTTATAGATGTCGCTTATCCACTCATTGGTGCCTAAAATGCAGTTGTCACTTAAAACCTTTAAACAAATGGCTGGGATAATTCTTATTGCTATTTGCCCAAGTATTTCAAATCATTACAAAGGCACCGAATTTGGGAGTGGTGATATTTGATGTCAATGTTCTCTAGGTGCAAAATTGTGTTCGGTCCTCCAAACACTTTGAGCCAAATGCTCAACATATCAAACTTTAAGCTTTCCTGAAGAAATTCTACAATTTGTGGTGTAATAACGTAGACCTTGTCCATGATAATATTTCCAATTGTGCTGCTTTGTTTTCAAAATCATGAAGACTTTGTACTTAAGCAAGAAGTTGTTTGATGGCTGGTGCATTGGCAAGGTTAAGAGCGTTATGCGTTGAGACAAAATCTTGAAGCATGCTGTGCATTTTCTTGAGCAAGTACAAAGTCAGTTCTAGCTGGTCCCAAATAAGGCACTGAAGTTGTGCAAAATTTTGGGCCTCAATTTCTCTTTGGGTGGAGATTAACTCCTGTTGTATGTTGACTTTCTAAACAAGAGTGGCAAATTCATTCATTGTAATATAGTTGGGCATAAAGCCTTCCTTGATGACCTTGAGCTTGTTCAAGCTCTCTTGCAAGCACACATCAATTAATTTCTCTAGCATCAAAACTAAGGAGAACAATTTGTGCATACTTGCGCTATCTTTTTGGATCTCTTTGCAGAGAGTTTGTAGTTCAATGTTTTCCCTGAGTTGATCTAGTATAGGAGATATATCCTCTTGTGGTAGTTTGGATTGGTTTGGCTATGTTTCAGTGGTCTGTGCTAGAATCTTGCCTATACTGATTTCTTTTAGTTTTTCTATATCTTCATTGATGACAACAGTGCCGGATGGTGTTGATGATGATACCAAAAGTTGGTTGACCATATTCTCAAGTATATCAACTTGTGTACTCTATGCCTTTGGGATTACATGATGTGCCTGAATATCATGGTAGAAGCCTAGACGCTTTGTTAAAAGTGTATTCTTTTTTTTGCGGATGCGGCTAGATGCATACATGTTGGCTGCATGGATTTGTACGAGTTTTTCTTGCACAAAACTAAGCTTACTACTTTTTAGTGCCAATTGCTCATTTAAATCAAGGAATTAGGTGGCGCTATATTGTGTGCCAATTGTTGAGGTGCATCCTATGGTGATTGTTGGTTATGTGGTTGTGAAGGTGAACTTTGGTCAAGAGTTGGAGAAATTTCCTCAACATGTGCCCCTATATCAACTACAATCATTTTGGTCCCCTTAGTATGTGGTGTTTCATCACGGGTTGTCTTACCTTCCTCTTTTTTTGCTTGTGCTTCAACTTCTCTTTCTTCAGTTGAGCAAGTGAAAAAGGGTGGATTGGGATTTCCAACCTCTTTTTCTTTGATGGGGCACTTGCTATCCCTTTTTCCTTTTTTACTTTGCACTTTCTTGCATCATGTTGCGGTGGGATAGTTGTATCAATTGGTGTTCCCTCATCAATCCATTTGTGCTCCACATTCACGTATTGCTGGTTGAAATACATATGGAAGTTGGGATGATTGACATTCATAGTCACATCCCTTGCACTTTATGTCACTTGGGAAAGTTGCACGACAATGGTGGTGATAACCTTGTAGGCAGACACCTAGATTGTTTGTGACTAAACCATGAGGATGCAGTAGTCATTTGTGCAATCTTTTACTAAAATTTTCCCCCAATCATCCATCATTGCTTTGTGGGCCTTGATAACTTTCTTCACAATGGACTTCAAATAGAAATTGAAAAAAGAATGGATCACTTGCCTATTGCCACAAGGTTAAGCCTCCTATCTTGGGCACCAAAAATAGTTGAGCATGTGTAGTATTAGGAGGGTACCATAGCGAATACTGTATCCCATCATTCTTGTGCATTTTGGATCATACTATTTGCTAGGAATGTGCAATAATCATAAACAACTTTGTTTGTTCTATTATTGTGACTTGCCCATGTAGCTACCCATGTGATGTCATTGGTTGTGCTTTGGAATAGAAGTTCATTCCTATGGTTCAACAAGCTACATAGATGCACACATCTTTGATATTAGGAAAACTGAGGCCACGTCCTTTTTGTGAGCTTGCTACTAGAGTATAGACTTGGTCCTTTGTGAGCCTTTTTTGAAGGAGATGTTCAAAATCTAGACAATCTACATTTGCTAATTCCCAATGGTGTTTTCCCCCTCTCACTTGGGCATAGGGTAGCCTAGTCAGTTCTTGAATTGGAAATGATGATTTATATTGATTTATCATTTAACCATAAGATGCAATAATGAAAACAGCTAAGAAGAAATCTTATCAATACTTGTAGGTTGCCATAATGAGGAAGGGTAGGTATTTATAGTAGCTAGTTTTACACATCTCATTTCCTAAAAATATTCCTATGTAAATCAATACAAAAACAATGCAACAAAGACAAATAATGGAATATTTTATTTATTCTGTTAACAACTATCACAGTCTGTAGAAAAGAATCATTCATATAACTCACTGAATGTCCCATAATGCATATTTGTTCCTAGGATGAAGTTGGTGTTGGTTGAATCTTAGACACCTAGATTTATATTTTTCGAAACCTATTGATAATGGTTGTTGATGAAATTTTCAATTCTCTTGGTATATTGTTGGTGGCTCCTGAATTGCTCCATGTATTGCTGTTTAGTGTTGATATTGGTATGTGATTGTATGATGCTAGTTGTTGGAGGGTGCCATCCCTAGAACCTACTGGCTTTACCTGTGGGTTTTCATTCTAGGTACTGAAGAATACTGCTGCTGTGTGCTTCACAAGAATGTTTTTTGCAATTTCAAAGATACCCTCTAATCATCCCCAGTGCTACCAATAGCCTCAGCCGAGTGATCAAGAAATTATGGGAATTACCCATGCTTATTGCTAAATAAGTGATCATTCACTCCCCGATATTCTAGGGTGGTAACTAAATGTATGACTCCTAAATTAACTGCAAGTAACTATTGCAACATACAACTCAAAAGGAAAATAGAACCACAACGTTCCCCTGTATTACTAGTTGATTGAGTCACATCCTAACTGCCACTAACTACTTCAACTGTTGATAATGGACCTAATCAACACTTGTTCCATGTCAGCTGTAACTGCCTAATGTTGGCACTGAAAAGGGGATATTACAAGTCCTTCTACCCCAAATTTGCTTGTCCTCAAGCAAGACAATGTAGGGTGGTCGAGTATATCAATAGACTCCCAAGTGGCATCTTCCTTTGGTAGTGCTTTCCATTGTACTAGAACTTTACTCTAAACATGGTTTTGTAGCTATTTCTCTTGAGTACCAAGTATTTGTTTCAACACTTGTAATAACTTCCCTTCATCATCTAATGGTGGAAGCTTAGTTAAAGGTACAACCTGTTGCCTTGTTGCTTTCTTCAAATAGGGCACATGAAAGACATTGTGGGTTTGATTGAATGGGAGTACTCCAACTCATAGCCCACCTCACCCACACATCATACAATTTTGTAGGGTCTGTAGAAACAGGGTTTTAGCTTTTCAGCTCCACTTCCCTTTAAAGTAGATTGCTTATATGTTTGTAGTTGGAGAAAAATCACATCTCCCACTTCGAAAGATCTCTCAATACAATGTCTATCAGCATAAATTTTTTGCTGATTTTGTGCATAGTTGATCACATAAACCTATCAAAATTTGCTTGTTTTGTTCAACAAAATCTATTGGTACAAGAACTTATGTCTTCTGCATTGCCATCTTTGCAAAAGTTGGTGCATCATGACCATACAATACCACGAAAGGGGACATCCCAATGGGCATTTGATAGGTGGTATTGTGGCAGTACTCTCCAAGGTTTCAGCAACACACTCAAATTAATCAACAATAGGTCACAAAACTCCTCAAGTACCCTTCAACCCACTTATTTTGTCCGTTTGTTTGGGAATGATAATTAGTGCTGGCTGTCAATTTTGTTCTTGACAACTTGAAAAACTCTTTGTAATAACCAACCCATTTTTTTTTTGAAATTTTCAACTGAATCAAAGCAACAATGCAATGAATGCCCTTAGCACTTTCTGATCACCCGATTCCCGTGATGGGCAAGGTGAGAGCATACGGTGTATAGGACCACACCCAATTATCTAAAGCAGCACATGAAGTGATCTAATCAATTAAAGCACACAAGGTGGCAAAGCCAGCCAGATCTACGCTTCTTAAATGGAGGGTGCTTGATGCATGAAACTGAAAGGAAATACACTAGGTGGCAAAGCTAGCCAAATCTTCACTTCTTCAGTGGAGTGTGCTTGATGCAAGAGACTGAAAGGAAACACTTCTATGCTTATTTAGCAGAGTGTGCAATTACAACAAGTAAAACAGGCACACAAGGTGGCAAGCCATCCTTATCTACGCTTACTCAGTGTATTGTGCAATTACATTAAAATGCAAATATGAAACTACTGGTGGTACTACCATCCAAGGTATTACAAGTTATCAAATGCTTTACAAAATAGCATTAAACTGCTGCAACAGCTAATTAATTGTTCTGATCAGATTTAAACACTGCTGCAAATACATGGATTAGCTCAAGGACTTAGGATATCCTTTCCACAACAATTAATTCATTAGTTCAACTGAACATACCTCAAAAAGATGATGTAAGAAGCTGATTGCATGTCTGATATCACTCTGTTTTTCTGATAACACTGCTCAAATAGGTCTGTAACACACATGCCCACACATTGAAACACTGCTTGGAAGCATAAAATACCACCCAACTGCAAACTACTGACAACCCACTCCAAAACTCCTCTACACACACCCAAACACATTGGAAAAGATAATTTATGAAACTAATTATGAAAAGTAGATATTAACAAGTCTGTAACATCTCACTGAGTTGCTGATAAAACAAGTACAACAGCTGCAAATAACAACAAACTCACCAAAAATCATGAAAGTTCACCTGGTAAACACATGGCATCATATGACAAACCATAGGTGCCTCCAAAGAAAGTGTTAAAGGCTCCCAAAATGGAGTGAATCCCTTCCTCACTTCACATACCCCCTTCACTAGCTTGTACGACCAACAAATGCAATGGAGCAGCCTCCTAAACTTCACACTTCACTTCCAGCAGCATGGGTGGCAAGAATAGGTCTATATGGCCAGGGAAGATGATGATATGTTGCAACATTTCAAACAAGATCAGAGACTCTTGCTGGTACAAACTGCAGGAAGAAGTACAACCACCATAGGGAACAATACGGCTAGCCCAACACTTCCATCACTTCCAAAAAAATCACTGAAAGGAAACTCACAAAAACAACATCCAGTAAACTTTGCAAATCAACTCATCAAAACACATCAAATATGCCCATTATCAACTACAAAATTGGAAACTTCACTTGCAGGTGGAATTATGACTTCTGTATGAAACCACTAAGCCTAGCTAGGGGGGTTTTCGTCCCCAAAACCAGTATTTTCAAAAGGGTTTTCGTTCTCAAGAAAATCAGAGATGAACACAGATTCTCTCAAATGCAGAAACAAAAACCATATCATGTCTAACCTCAACAATGAGTTCACAATCTCCTTTTCTAACGTTCTAGAGGAAATAAAACAATACTTTCCTCTTTTCCCTCCAAAATCTCTTTTTTCAAATTAAATAATAATCTTTTGTGAGAGCAAAGTACCCCTTGTGTCTAGGCATCCCCCTGAAGGCACAACTTAAAACACTTTTAATCAAATAATTATACCTTAGTTGCCTTTTTGGTTTATCCTCCTTAGGACAACTTAAGTTATAACTATTTAATAATTTAATTATTCACCCAAGTTGCGGAAGCATTAAAATGAGATGAATATGAATTTTTGACCATACCATAATGCTTTTGAGAACTTAGGATGATGAATTGTAGCAATTTGACATCATTCTTAAAATAACATGTTTCTCCAAGAAGTGTGGAGAGCTCCCAAATAGACGGAATTGCATTTTGAAAGCATCATGAGGCTTACCAAGCTCACTTGAACTTACTGCTACGAACAAGACTATTGCTTGATCAATCCTGTGCTCTCCAAGAAAGTTGGAGTTCTCCCTTGCCCACCAATTGGCCTATAACAAAACTCAAAAAATAGGCTAATTGTTCACAAACTGATTATGCTTGAGAAGGGGAGATTACAGTCTTGCCAAAAGGCAGCCATGAACCATGCACCTCTATCATTGACCAGGGTGCAAGGTAAACCATGCAGGTGAAAATCTCCTTGAAGAAAAGATTTACTACTTGTGGAACTTTGAACTCATTGGGAATAGAAAAAAGTGGACAAATGGTATAGGGCATCCTAAGGGCATTGTGGAGAATCTACATTGTGTGTGGAAAGATAAGAACCTAAGGTAAATCGTGTGTTTGATAGATAGGGACAATCTATGATAATGAAAAGTGAACATTTTTCATTGCATTAGATAATTAGGTGTTGTGGTTTTAGTGGTAGTTTTATGTATGAACGATTGGTCTTCTGGTAAAGTTTGAGATGATTTGGAGGAGTTTGGTTTTGTGATTAGCAAATGAGTGTCTAGGGCTTGACAAAGACGTTCAATTGAAATTGTTATGAACTGTGGGAAGTTATTTGAGTTTGCACCAAAGGGTAGATATCTTAGAAGAGTTAGTGGACCATTGGGAAGGTGTTTGATGAATTGCATGGAATTATCCACAACGGACCATTAGAATTTATGAGTTTCTTATTATAGATTGGCTACATGTTTTGAAATAAGCTAACCAATTTTTTTGAAGGATTTACACAAAATAAACCAGCACTAGCCAACTTGATTAGCGTTAGCATTAAAATTTAAATCCAAGCTTGAAAGAATTCACGCCAAGAATGCACACTCAATCCCAAGGAAGGATAGGTGTTGTCATATGGCGGAGAAGCTAAAGAACAGTACTTGAAAAGAAACAAACTCAACGTTAAGAATGTGCACTCAAGATTCCACTGAGGGCGAGGTGCTAACATATGACGGAGTGATTAATTGAAAACTTGAAACTAATAGGCGGATAACCAGCCATGAAGCTACAACAATTTAATTCATCCGCTGCGGCGGGCATCCACTTGAGAGTGGGGATTCACTACTTTGAAAGTGGGTACAAAGAGAGATACAATCAATTATCCACACTGGCGGTAGACCATCCAGGGGTACTTAATGTGAGAAGAAAGAAGAATTAATTGCAGTGATTAGGACTGGAACAGTATGAAATATGCTAACCAATTTTTTCGATGAATTAACACACATAACCAGCACTTAATCAACTCGGTTAGCGTTAGCTCCAAATAGAAAACTGAACTTGAAATGAAAACTACTCAACGTCAAGAATGTGCACTCAAGATCCCACTGAGGGCGAGGTGCTAACATATGACGGAGTGTTGTTATTGAAAACTAAAAACTAATAGGCGGATAACCAGCCATGAAGAGCATTTCCTCACTACCACCAAACAGTGGGGGGAAAAATTATAATTAAAACAATTCATCCGCTGCGGCGGGCATCCACAGAGTTGTGGGGATTCTCCACTATGAAAGTGGGTATAAGAGTGTTACAAATCAGATTATCCACATTGGCGGTAAACCATCCAGGGGTAATTTAATGAGAATTTAATCAAGTAATTGCAGCAATAATAATGGGTTAGATTAGTACTACTAATCAGAACCTTACGATTCAAAAGACTGCAAAAACATGAATTACAATGATAGAGAAATGAGATAAGAAGATAAGAATGAATTCCAATAATGTTCTTTGCTTTCCAATGACAGAAATATGATTAAAACAGGAAACTTATAAGTTTGATGTAAAATCCTGAGTTCTGGAAATTCATATCAGCAAACTGGAAATCAGTAAAATACTCATAACTCACTCATTTCACCTCCAAATTGATTGAAGTCTTTTGCAAAGGTCTCTCAGGAGGTAGGCGCCCAAAAACCAAGCACCAAACAGCAGCAAATTCCAACTTTTATCAACTTGCACAATTCCCAATGCTCTTAGAAAGGTACGGCCCTCTTGGGAGGGGCGATTTTCATTTAAAAATCAGACACTTGAAATTAAATTCCCAAAATTAACATGAAGGGTCGCCCAAGGTCAGCAAACAGATTGGTGAAGTACCCAGAACCAATTTCAAACTGGAAAATAAACCATGAATAAAATTCACCTTCAGCAGTAGATGAAACAGCAAACCAAAATTGCCAAAATCTCCAGAAATCTTCAATCAAATGAGCTCAATCTGCTAGTCTGTTGTTGAGAAGCAGCAATGTAGCCAATTAGGTGTTATATTGCAAACACGAAATTGGACGAAAGGCTAGGAGGTAGACATCCTCGAAGCAATATATCAATTGTCATTTCGACAGCATAACTTTAGCATAATTTTCATCGATGAAATGCTGGAGCAAAGACCTTCAATAAATAAGAGCTCATAACTCTCCAAATTCCTGAGAAGCATATCAAAGGACACAGGAGACCTTTCAAATTCCCAAAATCATTCAACTTCTCAAGATGGTGTCCAAAATGCCAAATAAGAATTTCACTTTATTTAAAAATTCACTTTTATAAAAGTGGCGTCCACTTTTCCAAGGCATAATATTCATGACAAAAATTATTAAAACTCCTCATGAAGGCGTCACCCTTCAAGGTCCCCTTTTTAAACACAACTTAAAGTTGTTCAACTAGGCCAAGGGGGTCAACTGCAAAATATAACTTTGATGCCTTTATTCATAATAAAAAATGCCTTAAGAGGATAAACAAGAACTGCAAATAAATGCTCCAACTGGACATGAAGTACTGAAAGCTGACAAACTCCATACTGCTTAAAATAGAATTTACTATAAATAGTAAACTCTCAGAAAATGCCGAGGAACCTCAGAACTGGAAACCCTAATTTTACCTCATACATGCCTACAGGCTTCCGGAATAGGCGGATGAGTGTCAGAACAGATTACTGATGAGAAAGGGACATTACACAGTACTACTGTTTACAGTCTTACAAATAAGGAAGGAAGCTGCAAATTACATATGAATTACAATAGCTTCAAAGCACATGAGTAATAGATGATCTCATACAAATAATTATCTCTCTAACTGCTGATAATGAATCAAAAATCAGAACTTCTAAAGTCTGATAACAAAAATCAGTAAACAGGAAATGTCAACCAGCAACTGTGAAAACCAATGAATTGTTCATAACTCCATCAAATTACCTCCGTTTTGATTGAAATCAAATGCAATGGATAACTAGAAGGTAGGCGACCATGCTAGGATGAAGAAACAGCAACAAAGATCCTTTGTGGATTTAGCACGAATCCCAAGGCACTTCTAGAAAAGTACGACCCTCCTTGAAGGGGCGATTTCTCTTTAAAAAACAAACTCTCAACTAAAAATTCTCAAAATTGGCATGATGAATCGCCCATGGTAAACAAATGGAATGATGAAATACCCAGAACCAAAATCAAACTGGAAAAAAAGCTATGAATCAAAATCACCTTCAGCTGTAGATGAACCAGCAATACCAAAATTGATAAATCTCGAAAAATTCTCCACGATCGAGCTCAATCTGCTAGTTTGGATGAGAAGCAGCAAAGACCAACTAGGTGTTGTATCTCAAACACGAAATTGGTTAATTGGCTAGGAGGTAGCATCCCCGAAGCAAAGTTTCAATTGTCAATCTGACAGCATAACAGTATGATAGCATAATGGATACCAAGGCTGAAGCAAATCATTCATTTTATAGAAGAGTAGAAGACTCTTCAATTCCTCCAGAAAGAACGCCAAGAGTCACATGAAACTCTTCAAATTTCCAATTTCAATTAATCCTTCAAGTGGCGTCCCTTTTTCAAGAATATAATTTCACTTTATTTATTAAAACCATCTCCTCAAAGTGTGGCGTCCCTTTTTCCAAGGCATTTAAACTTTTGAATAATAATTAAAGCATATGAAGGCGTCCCCCTTCATGACCACCTTTAAACACAACTTTGAAGTTATTCTCCTAGGCCAAGGGGTCAACTGTAATTTAAAACATTAATGCCTTTATTTAAGAAAATCACCAAATAAAACTTCTAGAAGCCAGAACTTGAATTCAGATAATTGCTCCAACTAGAAATGAAGTCCTGAAAGATGACAATCAACATACTGCCAAAAATAGAAATTCCCTGAAAAGCCATAGAACCTCAGAACTGGAAACCCTAATTTTACCTCAAACAAGCCTACAGGCTTCTGGAATAGGCTGATGAGTGATAGAATAGATCACTGATGAGAAGGGGACATTACAGTCCGCCCTCCTCGAGATTGCTTGTCCTCAAACAACTGAAAAGATGGATGCAACAAAATCTGTTCTCCTTCCCACGTGGCATCTTCAATAGGCAAATTCCTCCATCTAACCAAGTATTCCTTGATTGTCCTTCTCCTCAAGGAACGTTCTTTAGTATCAAGAATTTCTTCTGGAATCAACACCAACTGACCTTCCTCATCCAATGGAGGTAATTCTGAAGTAGCCACAACATTGTTTCCAAGTGCCTTCTTGAGGCGTGACACATGAAAAACGTTATGCACCTGGCTTTCAGCTGGAAGCTCCAACTCATAAGCAACTTCACCAATCCTTTTGGTGACTTTAAAAGGACCATAAAATCGTGGCTGTAACTTTTCTGCACCACTCTTCTTAAGGGTAGATTGTCTATAGGGCTGAAGCCTCAAGTAGACCATGTCTCCAACTTCAAAAGATCTCTCAACACGCTGCTGATCAGCGTATAACTTCTGCTGATTTTGAGCTTGTTGCAGATTTTCCTTGAGAGATTTCAAGATGTCTTGGTTCTGCTGAAGCATATCCTTTGCCTGTGGAGCTCTACTATCACCAAACACTAGGTCAACAAAGTTAGGAGCATCATATCCATAAAGAGCCATGAAAGGAGACATCTTAATTGACATATGATAGGAAGAGTTGTAACAGTATTCTCCCAAATGAAGCCACTTAATCCAAGCCCTTTGCTGCCCTGAAACATAATTTCTAAGGTAGCCCTCTAGCCACTTGTTGACAATCTCAGATTGCCCATCTGTTTGTGGATGATAACTAGTGCTTGGAGTAAGCACTGTACCACTCAACCTGAAGATCTCTTGCCAAAAAGCACTTAGGAACTTGCTGTCCCTATCACTGACAATGGTTTTAGGCAAACCATGCAATCGGAAAACTTCTCTGAAGAATAACTCAGCCACTTGAGCTGCTGTAAATGAAGTTGTGATAGCATAAAAATGTGAAAACTTAGTCAATCTATCTACCACCACAAAAATACAATCACGTCCTTATACCTTAGGCAACCCAATGATGAAGTCCATTGCAATGCTTTCCCATTTCTGATTTGGGATTGGCAAGGGCTGCAACAACCCAGCTGGAAAAGAATGTTCATTCTTATTCTTTTGGCAAATAGAACACTCTCTTATGTAATTCATTATCTCATCCTTCATCCCTTTCCAAGCAAACCTTTCTCTAATCTGCTTGTAAGTCTTGAACATGCCTTGATGACCAGCAAGGGGAACATCATGAAAAGACTGTAGAATCTTCTTTTTAAGTTTAGATTCATGCACTAAAAAGACTCTACCTTTATAGATAATTAACCCATCAACCAACTTATACCTTTCATCAACCAAATGACCTTGAAACAAACTGGTTGCAAACTGATTTTTAGCATAATCAGCAGCAATTAACTCCTTCCAATCTGCTGATAACTCACAAAGTGACTGCAAATGAGGCCTTCTGGAAAGAGCATCAGCCACTATGTTATTTTTCTCTTTGACATACTCAATGTCAAAGTCATACGCTTGGAGCTTACTTACCCATTTCTGCTGTCTTTCATTTAAATCTTTTTGGTGCATAAAGTGTTTAAGACTGTTATGATCAGTTTTAACAACAAATTTACTTCCCACCAAATATTGACGGAACTTAGATAATGCATGCATAATAGCAAGCATCTCTTTGTCATAATTGAGTAAGATTTTTCTGCTCCTCTTAACTTTCTTCTCTCAAAGACAATGGGGTGCTTGTCTTGCATAAGAACAGCTCCAACTCCCTCACCTGAAGCATCACATTGTAATTCAAAGGGCTTTGTGAAATTTGGTAGGGCCAACACTGGACATGAGCTCATTATGTGCTTGAACTTGTCGAAGACTCCTTGTGCCCTATCTGTCCATAGGAAGGCTCCTTTCTTAGTAAGATCTGTAAGGGGGGCTGCCATGTGAGAATATCCCTTAACAAATCTTCTGTAGAATCTGCACAAACCCAAAAATCCTCTCAAGTGAGAAATATTCTTTGGAGGTGGCCAATCAAGGATGGCCTTAATCTTCTCTGGATCAACCTTGACACCCTTGGCACTAATGATGTGGCCGAGATACAACAGTTCCGTCATCCCGAACTCACACTTTGATTCTTTGGCAAACAAACATTCCGCCTCCAAAATGCTAATCCCTTCTTCCAAGTGCTTGAGGTGCTCTTCCCAAGACTTATTGAAGATGAGAATATCGTCGAAGAAGATGAGCACAAATTTCCTCAACTGCTGTCTGAAAATCTTGTTCATACAAGATTGGAATGTAGCTGGAGCATTTGTCAAACCAAAAGGCATGACAAGAAATTCAAAATGCCCAAAATGGCATCTAAAAGCTGTCTTCTCTATATCCGCCTCCCTCATTCTGATTTGATGATAGCCCGAACGAAGATCAATCTTCGAGAAAAACATAGCCCCATGGAGCTCATCAATAAGCTCATCAATCCTAGGGATAGGATATCTATTCTTGATGGTCTTCTGATTCAATGCACGGTAATCAATACACATACGCATTGTGCCATCTTTCTTTTTGACCAGCACTACTGCAGAAGCAAAAGGACTCTTGCTTGGTCTAATGAAACCAGTCTCCAATAGCTCCTTGATGGCTTTTTCGATCTCATCTTTTTGCTTCTTTGGATAACGGTATGGTGTAGTCACGACGGGCTTTGCCCCTTCTTCTAATTCAATTACATGCTCAGATCCTCTTTCAGGAGGTCTTCCAGGAGGTAGGCTTCCAAAGACTTTGCTCTTCTTTGAAAGTAAGGCTTGGATATCAGGATGATATTGCCTCTTCTCTTCTACTGGATCAGCTGGTAGTACCATACACTCAGCTGCCCACTCAACTTGATCATGACGGATCAGCTTTTCCATTCTTTTCAAGGACACAATTCGAGGGCCCCCATTTGACATCCCTCTCAAAACAACCTTCTTTCCATCAGCTTGAAATTTCAGCTCCATTGTTTGTAAATTCAAAGTGATCTCTCCAAGAGATCGCAGCCATTGTATTCCTAACACGGCATCGGTATCACCAATACCCACAACATAGAAGTCATCTTTTACTTCATAATTTCCTATTTGAATAGAAAGGTTAGGAATTTTCTTAGTGCATGACATGGTGAAACCATCAGCTACCATTACTTTGAATCCTTCAAACTCTTCAGTTTTCAAACCTCTCTTTGTCACCAATCCTTCATCAATGAAGTTGTGAGTTGCTCTAGTATCAATTAGAGCAACTATTCTTTGAGATCCAATCACTCCACGAACTCGAAAGGACTCATTTTTCTAAAAACTTGATAGTTGTGCGAAAGCACTACCATCTCCCACCTCATCGGACTTCTCTTCTGGAGCTTCTTCACCTTCACTACTTGCTGATTCGTATTGCTGATCAGACGAATCAGATTCTGATCCAAAATCAGAATAGCCCTCCATTAGGTTTGCTTTGCCTCTTCCATAGCAACGGTGACCCTTAACCCAAGGTTCATGGCAAGTGTAGCAAACTCCATCTTTTCTAAGCTGTTCTTTGAGCTCTTCTGACAACCTTGGTGGAAACTTCTTTGGCAGATTTGAAGAATGTTTTTTTATTCTTTTTATGGCTGAAAGGCTTCGAATGAAACTTAGGCCTTGGGGCTGCCAACTCCATGCTGCTTGCTTTCTTAATGGCTTCATCTAAAGTTGGTGGATCAAGGGCTTTGACCCATCCTTTCAAGGGCTCCATTAATCCTTCTGCAAAGAGTACCACAAGTCTTCTCTCAGTAATGTTAGGCACCATTATTGACAACCTTTGAAAATCAGCCACATAATTTTCTAAAGATCCTTGCTGTTTCAATTGTGCCAATTCTCTGAATCTCAACTCGGGATCCTTGGTATCAAATCTCTCGATCAACTTGTTGGTAAACTCATCATAGGTACGAATGAGGTTATGGCCAAGAGTGACCAAACCATGAGTCCACCATTCGTGAGCTATCCCATCCAAATGCAAAGTAGCAAATTTGATAGCATCTCCTTCTGGCATGGGTCTGAGAGAGAGATAATTATCTAGCTTCTGCACCCATGATCTGGCTGTGCACTTATTACTACCATCAAAATGCTCCATAGTTATCTTTCCCAAAGCTTGGTAGAAATCATTTCTAGGCACCATAGGAGGACGTTGCTCATTCCTTCCTCCATTTCTCCGACTCCTTTGATTCATGAATTGACCAAAGGTCCAAGTACCTCTCAAGCCAAGAGGTAAAGAGATGTACTCCATGTAAGCTTGACGTGCATTATCAACAAAAGTTGGTGCAACTTCAACCGGTTGTCGCTCTTCCATTGTCGTGAAGACGGGAAAAAGAGGTCTAGAGGATGACCCACTAGGAATTGCGGCATGCTGACCCACAACTTTGTTTCTGGTATTCACCTCAGGACTGCCATTATTGTTATTCCCATTAACTCCACTGCTTTCTCCAGTTGAGTTATTTTGGGGTTGAATGATATTCTGAGCTGCTTGCTGGTCCAACTTGGACAATAATCGGGACATCATGTCTATCATCCCATCAAACTTCTTCTCAACTCTGTCCCTCTCGTCATTAGCTTGCCTTACACTGTCTGACATTATTTCAACTGTCTTTTCTGTACCTTCCACTGTTTTGCCAAGATCCCTCAAGGCTTCTGAAAAAGTCTCTGCCTCTGGAACAGGTGGAAACTGATGCTGAGTTCTGGCCTCACTTCTGGTGAATGGCCTAATGTCTCTATCACTCATCAGACAACCAACTGCAAAATTGCCACAGGATGGCAGGGTCTTCTGCTCTGATACCACTGAAATAAGCTAACCAATTTTTTCGAAGGATTTACACAAAATAAACCAGCACTAGCCAACTTGATTAGCGTTAGCATTAAAACTAAAATCCAAGCTTGAAAGAATTCACGCCAAGAATGCACACTCAATCCCAAGGAAGGATAGGTGTTGTCATATGGCGGAAAAGCTAAAGAACAGTACTTGAAAAGAAACAAACTCAACGTCAAGAATGTGCACTCAAGATCCCACTGAGGGCGAGGTGCTAACATATGACGGAGTGATTAATTGAAAACTTGAAACTAATAGGCAGATAACCAGCCATGAAGCTACAACAATCTAATTCATCCGCTGCGGCGGGCATCCACTTGAGAGTGGGGATTCACTACTTTGAAAGTGGGTACAAAGAGAGATACAATCAATTATCCACACTGGCGGTAGACCATCCAGGGGTACTTAATGTGAGAAGAAAGAAGAATTAATTGCAGCGATTAGGACTGGAACAGTACTACTGTTTACAGTCTTACAAATAAGGAAGGAAGCTGCAAATTACATATGAATTACAATAGCTTCAAAGCACATGAGTAATAGATGATCTCATACAAAAAATTATCTCTCTAACTGCTGATAATGAATCAAAAATCAGAACTTCTAAAGTCTGATAACAAAAATCAGTAAACAGGAAATGTCAACCAGCAACTGTGAAAACCAATGAATTGTTCATAACTCCATCAAATTACCTCCGTTTTGATTGAAATCAAATGCAATGGATAATTAGAAGGTAGGCGACCATGCTAGGATGAAGAAACAGCAACAAAGATCCTCTGTGGATTTAGCACGAATCCCAAGGCACTTCCAGAAAAGTACGACCCTCCTTGAAGGGGCGATTTCTCTTTAAAAAACAAGCTCTCAACTAAAAATTCTCAAAATTGGCATGATGAATCGCCCATGGTAAACAAATGGAATGATGAAATACCCAGAACCAAAATCAAACTGGAAAAAAGGCTATGAATCAAAATCACCTTCAGCTGTAGATGAACCAACAATACCAAAATTGGTAAATCTCCAAAAATTCTCCATGATCGAGCTCAATCTGCTAGTCTGGATGAGAAGCAGCAAAGACCAACTAGGTGTTGTATCTCAAACATGAAATTGGTTAATTGGCTAGGAGGTAGCATCCCCGAAGCAAAGTTTCAATTGTCATTCTGACAGCATAACAGTATGATAGCATAATGGATACCAAGGCTGAAGCAAATCATTCATTTTATAGAAGAGTAGAAGACTCTTCAATTCCTCCAGAAAGAACGCCAAGAGTCACATGAAACTCTTCAAATTTCCAATTTCAATTAATCCTTCAAGTGGCGTCCCTTTTTCCAAGGCATTTAAACTTTTGAATAATAATTAAAGCATATGAAGGTGTCCCCTTTCATGACCACCTTTAAACACAACTTTGAAGTTATTCTCCTAGGCCAAGGGGTCAACTGTAATTTAAAACATTAATGCCTTTATTTAAGAAAATGACCAATTAAAACTTCTAGAAGCCAGAACTTGAATTCAGATAATTGCTCCAACTGGAAATGAAGTCCTGAAAGATGACAATCAACATACTGCCAAAAATAGAATAAATTCCCTAAAAAGCCATAGAACCTCAGAACTGGAAACCCTAATTTTACCTCAAACGAGCCTATAGGCTTCCGGAATAGGCTGATGAGTGACATAACAGATCACTGATGAGAAGGGGACATTACATGTTTCATTTTGGTTTTTGACTTTGTGCCATCTTGAGGCTAACATAAACTATTTGGTAAGTTGGAGAAAGGTATAAATACGAGATTGCAGTACAATTAGATGCAAGTGAAGAGGCAAATAAAAACAGTGGGGTAACAAGTAAGTGCAACAATAGCAAGGGAGCAAGGACCAAGAAGTGAGTGAGTCAACAAAGAGTATTCCGTGGGGTATGAAAATGTGAATGGGTCATGTAAGGATCCGGTATTATTATGTTGTAGCCTATGCGGAAAGTTTGGAAGTGGTGTCTCCAAGCTGTGTTAATGTATGTGAGAAAAGCCATTGTGGTAGATTGTAATCATGTTTATAAAAGCAATAAAATAAGAGATCTTTTGGATGTTGCTTTTTTCCCTCATTGAGTGTTTTACCAGGGAATATTTTGTGTGATTCTTGCAGTGTGTTTCTATTTCACTTGTGTTTAATTATGTGAGTTGCATAGTTGGATGGTCCTTGGGAACTTGTGGACATGATTGCATTAGACAATGTCAGTGCAAGGTTGATCTTGGACTTGTATTGGTGTTGGTGTGAGCACACCTTGTTGATGCGGCTGTTCATAACGAGTTTGTCAAATGACAAGGCTGGTTTAAATCAAGGTGTAAGTAGAATATGAGGAAATGTGCCATGGTGAATTGCACTTTGCAAGAATCAAATAAGATTTACAAGAAGAGGTAGTCTACAAGAGGTTTGTAAATAGAGTGCTGATCTTGAGGCAATTTACAAGAGGTTGTTGTGGACAAAGTGTCAACCAAGAGAGGATGTCAAGATGCTGCCTAAGAGAGGGCAAGGAATCTTGAATGTTGCAAGAAGAATGGAACAAATGATTTAGATGCTGAAGGGGATGTAGAGTAGAATAAATGCATTGGAGCAAGATAATTGGAGGAACCTTAACCCTAGGGTTGAGGAGAGTGATGATGGGAAAGAGGAAGTGGATCTTGTGGAATTAGTGGGAAGAGAAGACTAAAGTGGACATACCAAACTACTTTGGGAATTTGGACCTTGAGGAATTGATAGATTGGATCATAGATCTAGAGGAATATTTTGAATATGAGGATATTGTGGACTCAAATAGGGTAAAATTTGCAAAGACTGAATTGAAGGGCCATGTGGTGATATGGTGGAAGAAGTTTTAGATGGAAAGAAATAGAATGGGGAAGCCTTGCATTGCAAAATGGGATAGAATGGTGGAAAAGCTAAAGATCAAGCCCAAATTTAGTCCGACCAATTACTAGTTGGAGTTGTTGAAGGACTTGCACAATTTGTGATAAAGATAGATTATGGTGAAAGAGTACATTGAGTAATAAAGGTTGAGAATGGATTGAGAAATGGATTGAGGGGAATTCATCTAGGAAGGGATATGGAATATTCAAACTATAGAGGGAGGTCAACAATGGACAATGAGGGTGAAGGAATGGAAGGATAGGTGGAAAGAGGAATGGATAAGAATGGGGGAGAAGAATGGAGAAAGAATATGGATGTGGAAGGGGAATAGTGGAAGGGGTAGAGATGGTAGTGGAAGATACTACAAAAATTAAAGAGTAGAAGACACCTATTGCACAGAACATTAGCAGGAGCGTGGAGGATATTATTAGCAAAACAAAAGAGGATGTGAGAGGAAAAGACAAATTCTTTAGAGGAACCTATTTTAGTTGTGGCGAGGAAGGACACAAAATGTTTGATGAAAGAGTTGTACTAGGTGATGAGAGGTCACCTACTTCGGAGAGGGACCTTGAGGATGGGGATTTGTTGGTTTCGTGGAGGGCTCTAAGGTGCACCATGCAATAGAAGATGTGAACTGGCTTAGAGGAAGAGTTTGTTTAGGACTTGATGTAAGGCAGGTGGTAAATGCTATGATGTGGTGGTAGATAGTGGGAACACAAACAATTTGATGTCTATGGAAATGGTGGATAAGTTGGGGCTAAGGAGGATGAGGCATTTGTGCTTGTATTGACATGGTTGGTTGCAAGAAGGAGAGCAACATTTTTTGGAGGAATAATGCTGGGTGAGATTCAGCATTGAAGCGTACCATGATGAGTTGCTGTGTGATGTTGTGCTAATGGTGTGTGCCATTTTCTATTGGGAGGCCTTTGTTGTTTGATAGAGATGCGGTGAATGATGAGAGAGCTAACACTTATACCATATGAAAGGATGGTCCGAAAGCACAAGTTGATGCCTTTGAGGCAAAGTGAGGGACAATTTTATAGTAGTGAAGGTGTGTGTGTTAGGGAGGAGTGATATGCATTGATTCCAAAGATGTGCGGCGTTGCTGGAATGGGTGGCTGCACCACAAATACAAAAGTAGTGCAGATAGTTGGTGGTGAGAAATGAGGTGATCAAAATGATGCAGTCTAGAGAATAGGATAGATGGAGGATAAGGATTCACATTGAGGAATTTGCAGTTATTGAAGGACAAATGGAAAGAAATGCAGTAGCGAGGAAGGAGGCTAGCAAATGTGAGGGGACTGGTTGATAGAAATGGAAACTGGTCCGTGATTGAATAAATGCCATGGGTAGTTAGTGTGTCATGTCCCCTTCTAGTTGACATCTCTCCGAGGACAGGATTAGCCTATTATGCGACCCTCGTAGGCTGATAGATTGGATAGAGGGTCTTGATGGAGTTGGCTCAGCTTCTGATTGTCAGTATTTGATCAGTTGGCTTTCGTTCGGGCTCGTTCGGACACTTCTAGCTTGAGTTGCTATTTTTAGCAGTATTCAGCACTCAGCGTGGGACCCCTGCTATTTTTAATAGTATGGATGGATCACGTGCAGAATCACTTCATTGTTCATCAGCTTCAGACGGCTCGTGCATCGGGTGAATATTGAGAGAGATATTAATATTTAATTGATTTAATTAAATATTAATTATTGGAGTTTATAATATAAAGTTATAATATTATTATATTATAACTTAAGTGATTTTGGCTGAGGGGTCGCCCATCATTGAAAGGGGCCATTTGACGATTAAATTTATAATTTAAGATTTGGCTGGAGACTATTGAAAGAATTAAAATAAAAGTTCGAACTTTTAATGATTCCCTATTATTAAGGAAATCACACTTTTCAATGTGTATAAGGAATTTGCCTTGGAAATCGAGCCATTATGTCTTTTGTGAATTGAAAATTGATCAAGTCTTGAGCAGAGCACAGAAGCCTAGGGTTTCAGTCTCGAAACATTGGGGAACGAGCCATCTCCAGTGGGAGCGATTCAAAGGGTGTGAAATATCATCCGATTTATTGCCAGGCAGAGGAATTTCTTCATCCAGAAGAAATTACAGAGCTTCAGAGTTAATTTATCTTCAGGGTTTCAGAGAGTCTTTTCATCCAGAAAGCATCTTGCAACCCAGGCGCATTTATTCTTCAGATCTTGAGATTCCAGAAGGGGCTGTACTTTTTATTTATTGCTTGCTGCTGTTATCAGGCCGTACAAATCTGTACCAGGCCGTACTTCCAATTAAAAAGGGCGTACTTTCTTTTGCAAGCAAATCGCCTCCTCTTTTGATCTTCCATCTTCACCAGATTGGGCGCAGTTGTATCTGGGGACATTAGAGCTTGCCAGACGAAGGGAGAAGCATTCATTGCAGCCGTACCAGTTATTTCCAGTCTGCTGATTATACCAGGTTCTTTATTAAAAAATGCTGTTTTCATTATTGCATGTTGTCAGATCTTTATTGTAAGACATTCAAAAGATGAATAAATAGTTGGCGCCATTAGATCTTGTATCTTTCTATCAATATCAGCATTGTATGATTTTATTAGAATTTATTTATCCAATCTTTGCAAAATCGCATTATTACCTTTATGCTCAAAAAACCCAAAAACAATCAAAAAAACCAAAAATA
>VDFB02160552.1:0-13168 GCA_007258455.2 Sequoia sempervirens | reverse complement strand
CCGAAGAAATGAACTGTTAAAGGGAAAAACTAACAGATGATAAGCTCCAAGCCTTAAGAGATAAAAATAACAAACGGATGAGGGAATATCGTGAAAAGCAAAAATTGGGAACGATTGATGAAAACAAGCCAGTTGAAGAGGAACTTCAACCGTCAAAAAGAGAAAAGCAATTGGCAGCACAAAGGGAATGAATGCGAAAGAGTCGTACTAGGGTAGATGCAGATACGGTAGTTCGAGACACACCCTCTACCGCAAGTGAAGATGAAGGGACACCATTACACACAAGCGAATATGGAGGGACACCATCTACCACAAGTGAGTATGGTTGGACACCTTCCACCACATCTGAAGTTGAGAGCACATCATCACTCTAATTGAGGAACAAGGCACGCCTATCATCCCCACGGAACCTCGTATGTCTTGCCCCACCTCGATCGAAGGTACACAATCTAGTCCATCTCAATTAAATATTGATGAAATTCCTAATGTTGAGATGTATGTACCCAGGAGAACACCACCTAGAATTTTGCATAGAAATCCAAAGTATTTGATTAATATTGATGAGGATATACATGGAAGGTAAGATTCCAACATGCACTTGTAGAAGATATGCCGACAAGATTTGAAAATGTTCTTTGAAAGGCTAAATGAGATCGGAAGATGTCAACTATTTGTTCAAATGATGCAGGGTTTAAAGTACAGAAACATCATGAAGACTCTTAAGTTGAGAACATCGAATGCATCAAGTGAAAACACTATTGTGAAGAATCTAATGGATGCTTATGACACTGTGGGTAAGACCTCACGCTCAAAGGATAGTAATGTCACACGACGTGTCATTACATCAACCGTGGTAAGCTATCAAACAAAGAGATCTCGCCTCATTAAAAAGACAAGTGAACAAGTGGGAATTAGTAGAAAAAATTTATCAAAAGCCGTTCAAAGGCGGCAAAGAATTGAGGGCACCAATTCAAATGAATTATGGGCATTCTCGAGGAGACTGCCACACAAAGATAAAAAATTTGTTGAAGCATTGAGAACACTAATTGAAGATTATTGGAAGAATAATACAAGGCCATCTCTGAATCAAAAGGATGTCGTAAGAAGGAGAATCGGTAGTCAAAACTGTGAGCCACATCCAAAGCATTTTTTTGATCTGACTAAACCCAATTTTTTCATAAATTCCAAAATGATTATCCTTAAATTAGTATTTTCAAAGATTTTGAAATGATTAAACCTTTTGTCGTCAAGATAAATCACACACGATACTTGTTGTAAATCAGATATTGAATTCTCTAACCATTTTGATGTTTATCATTCTATATGTTTAGATTTTGCACACTAACGATGTTTTGTAGGATTGTGGCATATGTTCCACCAAAATCTTCAAGAAAGTTCTTATCAAAATTTTTATGTGAAATAGAGGATGGCCAAATATTCTATAGGATAGCATGCTTGATGGTTCATGCCAGCATTATGTGGCTTCTTGCAATCTAATGCCAGATGTCAACATATGGAATGCAATATATGAGGTGGGGACAAAACTAGAGTTCGGGCAAAACAAAGGGCATATGGTACAAAAAGATGGGTCTCAAGCAAAAGGTGTGATTTGGTTATTCAAAAAATTCCAAGAATACCATGTCCATGTTTCTGCGGAGAATCTAGTGTATGAGTATGCAAGGCATACCCATAGAGCCCGGAAGGAATGACATGCAATTCAAGCTATGCAAGGACACCTTTCCACTTGGAAGCATAGTATCAGTGGTTGAATTTGTAGAGAACTACACTCTACAGCCACAGCGTGAGGTGCAGTCACAGTATTACAACTCCACACAGGTTTCGATATTTGTGCACATAGCATTCATACATGCAACTGATAGTACAAAGGATGAAAGGAAGGTATTGAGGGAGTATCACTTTTATATTAGTGATAATCGCACACATTCTCCAGAGTTCATGCAAGGTTGCTTCCATATGTTCTACAACCATTTGGCTCAGAGGGGCATATCATACGATCGGCATATAATATGGTTAGACAACTATGCAACACAGTTCAAGAACGCATGCATGTTCTACTGGTTGTGCAGGATGCATCTCACTACACGTGTTCGACATATGTGGAACTTTTGTAAAGCTGGACATGGAAAGGGGGAGCATGACGGTGCAGGAGCATGTGTGAAAAGAGCATTAGCACGAGAAGAGTTAAAATACCAAGACAATGCACAGTTGACAGATGCAAGATCAATTGTCCAGTGGTGTAATTCTTCGATGGGTCCAGGTAATGAAGGTACGTCTTCAGTTCATAGATTTTTTTGGTTGATGGATGATACTAACATTAAAACTATATGAGGATTGTTGTGGCTACCAACAGATCGAAAGGAGTTGCACTCTTTCCTTAGCTCTCAAATGCAAGTTCATGGAGTATCGATATCTGACGAAGATGGCATGCTTTGCCTTCGCGTACAAATGCAAGCCTGGAATGATTGTGAGTCGAGTGGGTTGACAAATGGTTGACAAGTTATCTTAGCCCACTTCACACATATCAAAGGCCCGATGACATTGAACTAACACAGACATGGAATCGCCGACTAATTTCTGACCATGTATCGATCTAGTTCAACCGTAATATATCTACTTAGTAATTTAAATTCCATATTGTTATCTTAGTTTGTACTGTGTTCATAATGTTGACTAATTTCAATAGATATGTTGCACATATAAATGCAGGGCATGTTTATGCAGTTATTGCAGATGAAGACAACGAAGAAGGTACAGACTATTACTTGTGTCGTTGTGTTGAGGCAAAAAAGAAATTGGAAGCCCCAATTGTAGATGGAGAAAACATTGAATACCCTATAGGATCAGTTGTTCTTACTGGAACGTGGCTCAAAAGGTACCCACATAAGAGTGTTAAACATTGGTTGTTTGAGGAATTTGACACGCATCGTAAGATTCTTCATTACTCAAACCTTGTCGTGGCATCCAATGTTCGCTTGACCAAATATAAGGGTAGACCTTTGAACAAGACCTTGTGGAAGGTCCGTGAGTCTGACCATGAGGCAATACTTGACACAATAAAGAGTAGAGCAGACCCGGATGGTTCATTGGATTAATTTGTAAGTATATGCACAACCGTTTCTATTAATTTGTAAGTATATGCACAACTGTTCTTATTAATTTATACAGTTTGATGGTAAAATTTGTTAGTAAGTCTCATTTTTTTATGTTAATAAATCCATATTTAATGTCTTGATGATGTAATAAGGTTTTTTCAAGGCCATTTGAATGGATTTTTGGGTCTTAAATGATAGGGGTCTTAGATGTAATAAGCATTGTTCAGTTTTGTTTTGAGTCCCATATCCTCTACATCATAGTGATATCAGAGTAGTAAGTAGGTCCTTTAGGGATTGAAGAATCAGCAATGGCACCTAAAAATCAGTTAGCAAGAGAGTTGGAGGAGTTGAGGGAAACCTTGGAAAGGGAGAGAAGGGAAATAAGAGAACAAGAAGTAGCAAGAGAGCAGGCTAAAGCAAGGGAAGAGAGGCAATGGATAAGGGAGAGAGAAGCTATGCAGGCTAGGATCAATAGCCTTCAGAGAAATAGGCGAGGAGAACAAGGAGAATAAGAAGACAATGATGAAGAAGAAGAGTGATAGGTATGGGGTTGGAGGAATCAATCACAGATTCCTACTCTAGGTCTTGCTTGCAAGCCCTCCTTGGTGTTTTATTTCACCACCTTAACCTATAGGACCCTTCTCAAGTTTAGGTACCCCTAGTCTGTCTTGCCAACCCCACTTCTATCACAATTCCATCTACCAAGTTAACCTTGGTGCAATGCTTGAACTCTTCCTTAGCCCTTAATCTACCCTAAAGGCTAATCTATCCTCAACACTCCACTAGTTCTTGTAGGGGTGTAGAGATGTCTTCAATGGCTTCAAACCAACCTCCTAGGGTTCTTGAAGGTTCACCAAAAGTCCACCTTTTCATCACTTTCACCAAACCCTCATCTTGGGTTAAGAAGGCTACTAGTCCATGACCCCCAATTATGTCTTCATCACCAAAACAACTGGTTATTACTCAAACATTTCAATCTTTCTTCGAGGTCCTTGTCCCATATGAAGGCTACTAGTCCATGACCATCTCAATCTTTTTTCGAGGTCCTTGTCCCATATGAACACCTCTCAAATATTTTTGAGGTCCTAGGATTTAACTATCCATACAATTCTTAAACTTGAAAATGGTCATTTCCTAGGGTTTTAAGCCATTTTCTAGCTGTTTTCAAACTGTCAACTTGTTCTCACATCAATTGAATTGATGGAGCTTTCTCCTTCATATGGCAACTAGGTGCAATTTTCATTCTACAACTCGAGTAACCAAATGGACTATTCCAATGCATTCAAATAGGAATTTTTTATGCTAGGAATGGTCCTCTTTCGCACCCAAACACGTGGAATTGCTCTGAGCTACGTTCAACCGAATCGATCCCTTAAGGGTCCAAAGGGTAAAATGGCTACAAACTTCAGCATGAGGCTACTCAGACACCATGATGCTTAGAAACTTCTCATCTGATCCTATGGGATCGCGTTGGGCCCCTCTACAATAACCCCTCTCGGTTTTTTTAATCTCGGAGTGGTTTTTCCGTGGTGTCCAGTTTTTAGTTGATGGAAAAAGTGTCAAATGGAAGCAGTGAAAAGTTGCAAGGTGGTGCAATTTTCATTCTGCCAACCTCGTATGCACTCAAAATGGACTGCTCTAACGGTTCAACAGGCATGCTTCACGCTAGGCATGGTCCTCGCTCACACCTAAACACGCTGAATGCGCTTCTGCCACGCTGAACCGATCGATCCCTTTAAGGGTCCAAAGGGTAAAATGGCTGCAAACTTCAGCATGAGGTTACTCAGACACCGTGATGCTTAGAAACTTTTCATCTGATCCTATAGGATCACGTTCGTCCCCTCTACAATAACCTCTCTCGGTTTTTTCAATCTTGGAGTGGTTTTCCTGTGGTGTACAATTTTCAGTTGATGGAAAAAGTGTCAAATGGAAGCAGTGAAAAGTTGCAAGGTGGTGCAATTTTTGTTCTGCAACTCGAGTGACCAAATGGACTGTTCCAACATGTTCAAATAGACATGTTTAGGCTAGGCATGGTCCTCATTCACACCCAAACACGTGGAATCGCTCCGAGCTGCGTTGAACCAGATCGATCCCTTAAGGGTCCAAAGGGTAAAATGGATGCAAACTTCAGCATGAGGTTACTCAGACACCGTGATGCTTAGAAACTTCTCGTTGGATCCTATGGGATCGCGTTGGGCCCCTATACAATAACCTCTCTCAGTTTTTTTAATCTCGGAGTGGTTTTCCCATGGTGTCCAATTTTTAGTTAATGGAAAAAGTGTGAAATGGAAGTAGTGAAAAGTTGCAAGGTGGTGCAATTTTCGTTCTACAACTCGTGTGACCAAATGGACTATTCCAACATGTTCAAATAGGAATTTTTACACTTGGCATGGTCGTCATTCACACCCAAACATGCGGAATCGCTCCGAGCTACGTTCAACCGGACCGATCCCTTAAGGGTCCAAAGGGTAAAATGGCTGCAAACTTCAGCATGAGGTTACTCAGACACCGTGATGCTTAGAAACTTCTCGTCTAATCCTATGGGATCATGTTGGGCCCCTCTATAATAACCTCTCTTGGTTTTTTTAATCTCGAAGTGGTTTTCCCGTGGTGTCCAGTTTTTAGTTGATAGAAAAAATGTCAAATGGAAGCAGTGAAAAGTTGCAAGGTGGTGCAATTTTTGTTTTGGAACTCGTGCAACCAAATGGACTGTTCCAACATGTTCAAATAGGCATGTTTACGCTAGGCATGGTCCTCATTGGCACCCAAACACGCGGAATCGCTCCGAGCTACATTCAACCGGATCGATAATGAAGCTCTACTGTTTGGGTCATGGATCAAACAAACTGAAAAAAGGAGATAAAGGTTTAGAATTTCTAGCCTACTCCCTAAGAATTCAAGAGACGGTATTGACTTGGTGGAACCAATAACCACGCTTTGCTTCGCCACGCTCAACGACAACTACACAAAGAGGGTGCAATCTTTAAGGGAATGTGCTTATGATTTTCACGTCATGAATAACTACCATCAAATCGAACAATAATTATCTAGAAAGAAGTTAAGCATCCACAAAATAAGCTCAGGCTAACTTTACGCATTGAATGAAAATCATCCATTCAAAGAAAGTGTGAGCAAAAAGTTTCACCATAATCAACACTTATCAAATCTTGCATTCATCTAACATACATGAAATAAAATCTAAACTATGATGAGGGATAAGAACCATGACAACTCCAAAATAAGAGAAGCAATCACCATCAGAACAATGCATGCATTACTTATTACTTTGGCAATCTTACAACAGTTGCTTATGTCAACATGTTTTGCAACATGCTCCCATGCTTTACAAATGAGGGGTTGAGCTCAATTTATAGGCTCCCCAATTACAATTCAATGGCTTCTCCTTTGTGCTTCGATCTTGGATGATTTTGGCTTCTCCTTCTCACCTCGCCTTGGAGCACCTATTTAGACTTGAAGTCATTAAGTCTTTCTTCCCGGATTGCTTTGGAATTCCTTCACGTGCCTTGAATTTGGAGAGGAACTATTTGGCCATGATTTTTTAATCGTCCAAAGTCTCTGGCAAAATTTTCTTCACATCTTCCTAAATCATCTGGCATGATTTTAAGTCATTGGCAAAATTTTCTCTAGACATTTTGATGTTTGGACTTAGGTGAATTTCCAAAATGCCAAACATACTTAGGCAAAATTTCAAGTTTTCTATCTTGTCTTTGATGTGGCGGACTTCATTCATGAATAAGCCATCTCTAAATGCCTATGGCGGACTTTGCTTATATTTAGGCCATCAAGACTTAAGCTAGGTGGACTTAAAGCTTAATCTCAAAGCTACTTTCTTAGAGCGGACTTCTCTTTAACTCATGCCATTGACTTCTTAAGTGTTTTTTATCTCATGTTAGGCCAAGGGCGGACTTGCTCATAGTTTATGCCATACTTTACTTCTTATGGCGGATTTCACACATTTTCTAGCCATTTACTAAATGACTAAGGGCGGACTTCAGCTTGCAACCTGCCACTCAATTTTTCTTGGCTATGCCTTAGCCACTTCATCTTTTGTCTTGGGGCGGACTTCAACTCTCTTCAAGCCACTTTATCTTTGACTCTTCTCTTTGCCACCTTATGTTCAAGGCGGACTTGCCTTGTTTCCCTGCCACTTCATCTTATGCCTATAGCGGACTTCATCTTTTCTCAAGCCATTCCATCTTTTGCTTATGGCGGACTTCATCTTTCTTCAAGCCATAACCTTTTATGGTGGGCGGAGTTTGCTTCATGTCTGGCCATTGGAGGGCAGACTTCATCAAATGTTTTCCATCTCAGCATTTTGTCTTGGGGCGGACTTGACTCCATGTGTTGCCATTTCACATTCTTCAAGGGCGGACTTCCACTCTTTTGATGCCATAGTCTTTTAGGGTGGGCGGACTTGCTTATCTTTGTGCCACCTCAAGGGCGGACTTTGTCTACTTGCTACTCATTCAAGCTTTTGTTGAGGGCGGACTTTAGCCTTGATCTGACCATCTAACACATGGACATGGGCGGACTTGACTCATTTGCATGCCACTCAAGGCAGACTTTGCTTCTTTTGATGCCATTCAACACTTTATCCAAGGCGGACTTGCTTGTTTCCCTTACCATTCAAGGCGGACTTCATAGGAGGGCCTGCCATTGTTCCTTTTGCTTAAGGGCGGACTTGGCCACTTTTGATGCCACTTTTCTATGCTGCTGGGCAGAGTTTAGGTCTCTCTTTGCCATTTCATACTTGAACATGGGCGGACTTCATCAGATTTCAGGCTATTTCATAAGGCTGGGCGGAGTTGCCTCTTGCTTCTGCCATTCACATTGCCTGGCTGTAGCCTTCTGACATTAATTTCACTCATCTCAGTGCTGGTTGGACTCCAATTTGCCATGATTGTTTAGATTTTTCATGGATTTCTCAGATTTTTACATGAGTTTCTCAGATTTCAATATGAATTTCTCTGATTTTTCACCATTTTTCTGTGATTTTCGAATGATTTTTCCAGATTTTTTAATTTTTTCGTGATTTTCCAGAATTTCACCATGAATTCAAAAAAATTTCAAATCCATTTTCTGAGAGTTTCGTTGATCTTTTTGAACTTCTGAGTGGATTTTTGAAACTCGAGCCCTTTCCAAATATAGCAACTTTCCAAAAATAGACCCTAAAAAGTAGGGATCTCAGAATTGCACAAAAGTGCCAAAAAAGTAGGTCCTAAAAAATAGGGGGCCCGGGGTGAAAAACCCTAAAAACTAGGAGGTGTCAGAATTGACCGAAATGACAGTCGATCTTCGTCTCCTAGGCCTTCTAAGCGTGATGGCGACGTTTATACAGTGATCCAGGCTAAAACTCATTTGCTTGACTCGGTTGACCATTCAAAATTCAGACTCCTCATTGCAAAAAGACTGGTGATAAGCAATTGTGATGCCAAGGCAAAACCAAAAAGAAAAAAAAAATGAAGGGTCCCCATTTGCAATGGGGCGATGTGTGTAAAGGTCACAACAGGTCCAAATGGCAAAATGGCTGCAAACTTCAGCATGAGGTTACTCGGACACCGTGATGCTTAGAAACATCTCGTCTATTCCTATGGGATCACATTGGGCCCCTCTACAATAACCTATCTCAATTTTTGTTATCTCGAGTGGTTTTCCCGTGGTATTCAGTTTTCAGTTGATGGAAAAAGTGTCAGATGGAAGCAATGGAAAGTTGCAAGGTGGTCCAATTTTCGTTCTGCAACTCGTGCGACCAAATGGACTGTTCCAACATGTTCAAATAGGAATTTTTACGCTCGGCATGGTCCTCATTCGCACCCAAACACGCGGAATCGCTCCGAGCTACGTTCAACTGGATCGATCCCTTAAGGGTCTAAAGGGTAAAATGACTGCAAACTTCAGCATGAGGTTACTCGGACACCATGAAACTTAGAAACTTCTCGTCTGATCCTATGGGATTGTGTTGGGCCCCTCTACAATAACCTCTCTCGGTTTTGGTTATGTCAGAGTGGTTTTCTCGTGGTGTCCAGTTTTCAGTTGATGGAAAAAGTGTCAAATGGAAGCAGTGGAAAGTTGCAAGGTGGTGCAATTTTTGTTTTGCAACTCATGCAACCAAATGGACTGTTCCAACGTGTTCAAATAGGCATGTTTATGCTAGGCATGGTCCTCATTTGCACCCAAACACATGGAATCACTCCTAGCTACGTTCAACCAGATCGATCCCTTAAGGGTCCAAAGGGTAAAATGGCTGCAAACTTCAGCATGAGGCTACTCGGACACCGTGACGCTTAGAAACTTCTTGTCTAATCCTATGGGATCACATTGGTCCCCTCAAGAATATCCTCTCTCGGTTTTGGTTATCTTAGAGTGGTTTTCCCGCGGTGTCCAGTTTTCAGTTGATGGAAAAAGTGTCAAATGGAAGCAGTGGAAATTTGCAAGGTGGTGCAATTTTCGTTGTGCAACTCGTGTGACCAAATAGACTGTTCCAATGCATTCAAATAGGCATTTTTACGCTAGGCATGGTCCTCTTTCACACCCAAACATGCAGAATCGCTCCGGGCTATGTTCAACCAGATCGATCCCTTAAGGGTCCAAATGGCAAAATGGCTACAAACTTCAGCATGAGGTTACTCAGGCATCATGATGATTAGAAACTTCTTGTCTGATCCTATGGGATCACGTTGGGCCCCTCTACAATAACCTCTCTCAGTTTTTGTTATCTCGGAGTGGTTTTCCTGTGGTGTTCAGTTTTCAGTTGATGGAAAAAGTGTTAGATGGAAGTAGTGGAAAGTTGAAAGGTGGTGCAATTTTTGTTTTGCAACTCGTGTGACCAAATGGACTATTCGAACACATTCAAATAGGCATGTTTACGGTAGGAATGGTCCTCTTTTGCACCCAAACATGAGGAATCGCTCTGAGCTATATTCAACTAGATCGATCCCTTAAGGGTTTGAGTGTAGTACGTTGAAATAGGCCATTCCTCCTATTGTTCGGGCTGTGTGTCAGTGATATGGGCCTGATGTAACTTGAATTGCGGTAGTTTGAATGGGCCTGTTGAGTGGTTTGGAAATCTTTGTATTGCATCAGCTTGTTGCTTACTATTATGCTTTGATAGATTTTTTTTATCAAGCATCCATAGCTTGTCTGAAGCACCTATTTTAGGCTTTTGTAGTCAGAAAGCAGAAGGCAACAAAACCCGCTTGATAAAAATGCTTTGATAGACATATGAAAAATGCTAGCATAGACAAGGCAGTGAACTCTTTGAAAAAATGCCTCAAAGAAAATGTGGTTTCATGGTGATGGAATGGCATGACGAATGCTATGACAAGAAAATTGCTATGGATTGTCATGGCATTCCATCACCATTGAGACCACATTTCTTTGAGGCTTTTTTTCAAACAGTTTGCTTCCTTTTCTATGCTATTGCTTATTAGCATGCTTTGATAGATTTTTTCCAAGCATCCATAGCTTGTTTGGAAGCACCTATTTTAGGCTTATAGCCATAGCAACAAGGAAGCGAACTGTTTGATATCCACCACCATGAGACCACATTTCTTTGACGATTACCAACAGTTCATTCCCTTAATTCATGCTATTGCTTACTATTATGCTATGATATATTTTTTCTAAGCATCCATAGCTTGTTCGAAAGCACCTGTTTTAGGCTTTTAGCCACAGCAGCAAGGCAATGAACTGTTTGGCTAAATGCTTTGATAGACATGTATGAAAAATGTGTTAGCATAGATAAGGCAGTGAACTCTTTGAAAAAATGCCTCAAAGAAATGAGGTCTGATGGTGATGGAATGCCATGACAATCAAATATTTTTGATTGTCATAAGATTCCATTAGTCATGAGATCTTCATTTCTTTTTGAGGTATTTTTCAAAGAGTTCACTACCTTGTCTAGCATATTGCTTACTATTATGCTTTTGATAGATTCTTTCCAAGCATGCATAGCTTGTACTTAAAGCACTCTTTTAGGCTTTCTGCCCATAGCAACAAGGCAACACTTGAACTATTTGACGTAATGCTTGGTAGACATGTATCAAAAAATGTGGTAGTAGCGGACAAGGCAGTTGAACTATTTGAAAAAAATGCCTCAAAGAAATGTGGTCTCATAGAATGCCATGACAAGCAAATGCAATTGGCAAATTGCCTTGTAAGGTTATTAGTTATGCAATGTGAAGTAATTGCATAACCGCTAGGGTTGACTTTTATAAAACTATATATATTGTAATTGAAATTTTTTCATCTAAAGATCTAGTTATTAGTTATGCAATGTGAAGAAATGCTTTAAGTTTGAAGGATGTGCAATGCAATGTAATCAACGTTATGAATATAAACTACAAAATTATAAATTAAAGTTCAAAACATAAAAATGTCAAGTGTTTACAATCAGCCATTATTGATCATTGATCAAACTGAACAGTGTGAACATTTTTCTGTGTGGAAGGCAAACAAGAAAAAAGTGGTTCAAAAATAAGAAATTTGTCTTCTGCACCAAATGAGAAATATTCACAATATGTGCTAGGAAGGAATAAGTCCATAAGATCGAGTATGCAAGAACCGAGAATTACAAAATTGTCTTACGTTTGACTTCCAAACACAAATTTTCACACTTTTTGATGTTCCAACTTAAGTCAAAAAGTATATGTGCGTAAGTTGTAAAGTATACACTTGAATACATGTAACTCATATCTATTGACCCATTAATTTATAATGCAAATATGGACACCATCAATAAAAAAGATTTGTATTAATCAAATAGCCATGTACACATCTACATCAATATATGTCAATATAAGTATAAAATATAGTTACAAAAAAGCCATATAGGCTTACGAGAATGCCATATAGGCATATAATGTCAAATATATCGAATACAAAATATGTACAAAATTGCCATGTAGGCATACAACAAAGGGCTCTACATTCAAAATTCATTTCTCTCCATGCTTTCGTTCAAATACAATTTTCTTTCCCTTTCCTGGGTGGCCCGATGGCGATAAATCTATCACCAAGTCATTGAGGTGCTCCCCTCGCTGGGTTCTAATGACGGTAGCCCCGTCAAGTTTCAACTATTACAATAAGAAGTAAAGACATTAATATATGTTCAAGCATTATAAAAAATAATATATTTAAATAAAATAAATTCACTTACAAAATTCCATCTCAATAACTTATGCTCCTCGATGGAAATATTTGCACGCCGATGCTCAGGCATGCTCAAGCCCTGTATAAACCATCCAAATAGGAATTAAACTACTAATCAATAATGGTTTGATTTTTCACTAGAACTAGTTCATCTATAACAATGAATGTAAATTGAAATTTAGTAATTTGCCTCATAACTCCCCTATCAGAGCCATCGAGGATTCTATTGCAGTAGAAACACCAATATCCATTGCCCTTGTTACATTGGGTGGTGTTTCTGTCACCAACATCTGAAAATAAAACAACAAATTATTCAATCACAAAATAGTTATCGAATTTGAAGTAATGCTTTGAGTTTGAATGATGTGTAATGCAACATAAGCAACAACATGATTATCAATTTTTTAAAAAGCAATAACTTGGGACAATCACATCAAACAAAAGACCCTTTAGACAAATTTTAAGTGAAAAAGCGTCAAAACACAATGTAAAATATGACAACCAATATGAGAAGAAGAGATGATCAAGTCAAAAGGCGCTTTGATAGTAGCCAACTGAGTTAAGTATGAAAAATCCAAGTATCACTATTGCAAGGAAGGGAGTAAGAGCTAAATAAAGATACAACGACAATAAAAAATGATGGAGCTAACTTGTCAAGGGCATATTCTTCAAAACCCTTATTAAACGCTTGTCATAGTTTAAGATATGCAATAAATGTTTGACAATGGAATTAACCTTTTGAGGATGACAGTGATTAAATTGAGGTCTCCTTTTACCATGAAAAGACTGAATATTCTTTCTTTGGCCTATCATTATGATTTTTAAGTTTCCTCACTTGAGTTAAATATAATAGTCAAGTGTTTATTCCAAAGATGATAGAGAAA